>CM068749.1:23517443-23555352 GCA_035084275.1 Hydrolagus colliei
TCCCCCACACACTCCCTTCTCATCAAATGTTTCAAACAAAAACATTAAGAAACACCATTTAGAATAAAAATGTATTAAGAAAAATATTTTTTTTTGGGGTGGGGGGGAGTGTTTTGCTCACAAAGTATATATACACAATTAATTCAATTTACAATATATTCCTGGAGACATCTGCAGACATTTTAAGGGTTTATATTTATGATTAAAAAAACACCTTTGGTGCACTGTAGATTGGGAAGTATAATTCAGATCTGCGCGCAATTGGCTGCCGCGTTTCGCCCACGATCATACAGTCATTTCACTTTACAGTTTATACTGTGAAGAGTTTCGAGATGTCTAGAAGATGCAGTAAGATGCAGTATTGCAAAGTGTATTGATTTTATATATATATAGATATATTGTATACAGTATAGGGCGACACACACCAACAGTCACGGATTGAGTGACCAAATTATTATTATCTCAAGGCCAGGAAGAAAGGAGGAAAGGGAAGAACGGGATGAAGGGAAGAAACAAATAAAGGGAAGTACATCGGGTTTGAACACAAAACATCTGAGGATCACAGCCTGGCTAAAGGGCGTAATTAAGATGGATTTTGTTTGCCGCAGAAGGGATGGGGAGGCAGGAAAACACCATTCACATCCCAATCATGTGTCTGTAACTCAGCGAGCAATGACTTGCCAACGTCTTTATTTTTTTTTCTTACGCACACGAAGACAATGCCTCCTTTTAAGTATGGCTTCTGAAGCTACGTTACGAGTCCGAGCCTTTTGAATAGGACTGTTCTCGGCTAAACACACGCCACAACTGCCCGACTCAACTGCAACCCCCCCCCCCCCACCCCGCCCCACCATCCCATTGGTACCATTCACTTTCTGTATTTGAGACAGAGAGTTTCTGTGGTGTGTGTGTGTGTGGTGCGTTTGTGCGTGCGTGCGTGTGTGTGTGTGGAGGAAGGGAAACTTGCCCCCGAGGTTTCGCCCTGACTGACTTGACCCTGTCTGGATTCCAACCCAGGTTGTCTACTCGCCTCGTCGCATTTTTCTTCTCGCTCGCGCTCCTCTCGGAAAGCGAAAGACGGGAACTCGAAAAACATCTCCCACTCGAGAAGTTAAGTGTCACGTATCTCGTGCCAGGCTGTCAGAATCGCTCAGGCTCAATTCCTCTCAGCATATGTCTGGTAAAGATTCACTTCAGGGATCCAGAGATTTCCCCCACCACTCCACCCTCCCCCTCACCCCCACTAATGGATGTGATTACAATAGACGAGTGTGAAAGGGAAGATACAGTGGTCATCTGATGTGTAAAGTAGTGTTTGCTCTGCAGGGCCTGCCTCCTTTCTCGAAGACGATTTGTGTCACCATTCCTGGCCCGGCCTGACCTCCACCTGATGGCAATCCTGAAGGGATCTAGATTGCCATCCAAAGCCACTCGCGGGTGAGAGAGAGAGAGAGAGAGAGAAGGAGAGAGAGAGGAGAGAGAGAGGGGGAAGAGGGAGAGAGAGAGACGGTTCCTCCAAATCTCGCAGCAGAAATTGGTTTCTCTCGAACGTGCGTCTCTTGATGTTTCATTTGAGTGAGTGAGTGAGTGAGTGAGGAGGGGAGTGAGGGAGGGATGAGGGAGGTGAGGGAGTGAGGGAGGGAGTGAGGGAGGGAGGAGAGGGAGGGAGGGGAGGGAGGGAGGGAGGGGAGGGAGGGAGGGAGGGAGCGAGGGATTTGGTAAGGGGGGTGGGGGGGGGGGGGGGGAGGAGGTGAGGTCAAAGAGGAATGACTTGAGACGTGATTTGAAGGAGGCGAGTAAGGGGAGCAAGTCGGAGGGAGACTTTACTGGGATGGGATGGAATTCCAGAGCCCAAATACTTACTTTCAGTCAATATCTTCAACTTTCCTGATCAGAGAGGAGAGAGAACCAGGAGGGAGTGTGGGGAGGGGAGGGGTGGCTGTGGGGAGGCGGAGGGTGGCTGTGGGGAGGGGAGGGTGGCTGTGGGGAGGGGAGGGGTGGCTGTGGGGAGGGGAGGGTGGCTGTGGGGAGGGGAGGGTGGCTGTGGGGAGGGGAGGGTGGCTGTGGGGAGGGGAGGGTGGCTGTGGGGAGGGGAGGGTGGCTGTGGGGAGGGGAGGGTGGCTGTGGGGAGGGGAGGGTGGCGTGTGGGGAGGGGAGGGTGGCTGTGGGGAGGGGAGGGTGGGAGGGGTGTGAAAAAGAGCTGCCGTGACATAAGGACGCACTTCCACCCAGAGAGAGTAAGCTGCTTCACGAGGTGTTAAGCCACAAGATTTGTAGCCTTAAAGCACTCACCCCCCCCCCCCCCCCCCCCATCCCATCCCCCCCTCACCCCCAACACGTGACAGATCCCCTTCATACCATCAGGTTTACAATGGAACGGAAAAATTAACATTGCACTCACAAAAACAAACACACACATACACACACACACACACACCACACACACACACACACTATACACACCACACACACACACACACTACACACACACACACACTACACACACACATCACACACAACACACACACAACACACACACGCACAAAACACACACACACTACACACACACACACACACACACAAGCACCAGAGGTTCCGGACAAAATAAAACGTGATTGGAAGTTTGCAATTAAACGAAAGGTATTTTAAATGCAACATATACAGAACTAACACAGCGAGACCAGGGAAAGAGTCTCTCTCTCTCTTCAGATTTCTCTCCCCCTATCTCTCTCTCTCTCTCTCTCTCTCTCTCTCGTGTTTAACACAGTTGAGGAACAAATCGCAGACGGAAAACAAAACGAAATTAAAGAAGATATTCCATTCCCGGGGCTCTTACCAGCATGGCTTCGGAACTTTTCTCAGCCATGGCGTGTGAACGAACGAACGAACGAGCGAGCGAGCGAGCGAACGAATCTTCCCGGCAGATCCTCTCACGATCTTCTCCAGACTCCTCTCCCCAGTCGCTGCCTCCGTCTCTCTCTCTCTCTCTCTCTCTTTCGTTGCTGCGAGGCCGAGACTCTCTCTCTCTGTCTCTCTCTCTCTCTCTCTCTTTTTTACGTAGCGTTCGACTAATCCAGGGTTGTGTTGTTCTCTGAAAAGACATGTGACACAACAAAGGCTTTAGTTCATTCAACGCAGGGGTCTCTCTCTCTCTCTCTCTCTCTCTCTCTCTCTCTCTCGGCATCTCTCTCCGCAGCTCGCTGGTGATTTTGCACAAAGTCGCAGATATTAGCGTCGGTTTTCATTTTGAGATAATCGGGGCAAAACCCTCCCCACCCCAAAAAAAAAAGAACCAGAGGGGAGGTGAACAGACATTTCTTTACGCAGAGAATTTTGGTCAACAACAACAACAATATGACATTTACAGAATGTGCCGTTTCACGTCCCGAGGCACTGAACAGTCAGGACGGGACGTGAGCACAGGGGAGAGAGAGGGGCAGGGCTGGAGGGAGGGGAGAGAGAGGGGCAGGGCTGGAGGGAGGGGAGAGAGAGGGGCAGGGCTGGAGGGAGGGGAGAGAGAGGGGCAGGGCTGGAGGGAGGGGAGAGAGAGGGGCAGGGCTGGAGGGAGGGGAGGGGAGGGGAGAGAGCTGGGAGGGCAGCAGAAGGCACGGTCGAAGAAGAGGGTCTTGAGACCGGCCTTGAAGGAGGCGAGGGAGGGAGGGAGGGAGGGAGGGAGGGACTGTGGGATGGAGTTCCAGAGTGTGTGGAGGTGGGGGTGGGGGGGGGCAGAGAGATGGTAGCTGTCCGCTGATGGTAAGGGGTGGTCGGGCGGGGGGACATGGAGCAGGCTGGAGCCCGCTGAGCGGAGGGGGCCTGATAAAGGCGCGATATGAAACGCAAAGATTATTATTATTTCAAAGATTCTTTTCAAAGAACCCGCACAGGCTCGATGGGCTGAATGGCCTCTCTTTGTGCCGTAAGATTCTCTGATTATTATTATTATTATTGTACGGCTGCTGTACTCAGTGTACCCTCCATTGCTCTAACCTTCAAAGATATCTCTCTCTCTGTCTACTAAACGAGATTGGCAATTTAACGCCAAATTATTATTCCCTGTGTCTGTGCACCCCTTCCCAACGACTGCGCGAAATCACTCGAGATCGGAAAGTTACAGCCGACAGGACAGAAGCCGGGCTATTACCCCACCTTCCCCCCCACCCACCACCCCCCCTCACCACACACACATACACACACACACACGCACACACACACACACATGCTTTGGCTCTATTCGAACACAGGTCCCAGAGGTAGGAGGAACATGCGCTAAAAACACACAGACATCTGGACAGTGAGCTTTCTCCTGTGGGGTTCACAACAGAGGCAATGATTGGAGCTCAGAGAGCATCCAAATAGTCCAGCTGCCTCACTCTCTCTCTCTCTCTCTCTCTCTTTTTTGGGGACGACGACGACGACGACGATAAACATCATCTGCGCACGGACAATTCTGCTCGAGCAGATTCCTCTACCAGATTATCACCTGGCTTTTCATTCTGTTAAAACAGCGTGTTTTTGTCTTCCGCTTAAAACAGTCATTTTAAACCGTTTCTCAGCTGACGAATAAAAATGTTAGAGGATCCAGGAGGCAGCCAGTAATTTGATTTTGCGTGAACCGCAATGTAATCTCTTTTTTTTTTTGTGTGTGTGTGTGTGTGTTAAACAATAATCTTCCAAAGAGTATTTGGCTCCTCTCTGCTGTCTCCGAGCTGTGTGTGCTTTAGCGCCGAGCCAAAACAGAGTCTGATAAACAGATTGTTCACAAAAATAACAATAATTATGAGTATAATAATACTTTCATTTAATACAGCGCTTATCGCGTCTCAAAGCATTTCACAGAATATACTGTAAAATAAAAATAGTGTCATAACAATCTTTGAATTTGATACAGAGCTTTTCATGTCTTCACAGAATATACTGACTGTAAAGTGAATTGACTGTATATATTTGTGAGCGAAACACAGCGGTCAATTGCGCACAGCAGCGTCAAACCCCCCACCGCACACAGTCGTGGATTGAAATGACCAATTTTTATTATTGTGATTTTTTTGAACGGATTATTATTAGGCGTGCGAGTGTGTGTGTGTGTGTGTGTGTGTGTGCGTGTGTGTGTGTGTGTGTGTGCGTGTGGAGTAAGGAAACTTGCCCAGGGTTTCGCCCTGACCTGCCTGGAATCGAACACAGGTCTCTCACGCTTGTAAGGCGAGTGACTGCCTTAACTCACTGAGCTACAGGAGCCTCCGTTTATCTAGTGTTAATTAAGAATAACAATATTTGTATTGGATATATCAGGCTTTTCATGTTTCGCGGACGTCTCTGAGCTCTTCGTGAGATTCACTGAAGCCGGGTCGACACACAGTGTAGCGCAGGTGCAGACAACAGAGTTTACTGAAAACTGTCGGATCAGCTCTCTTCCAAACCGCAGAACAACAGAAAAAATACAAACTGGAGAAGGCAGAGGTGGTGTGGAGTGGTGGGCGGGGGGTGGGGGTGGGGGCGGGGAGGAGGGAAATGCACTGAAAATGTTTAATGTGCGCTTTAATCGCAGCGTGTAAAAAAAAAAAACCCCCCCGCGCTTTGAAGTTAACGCAAGTTAATTAATTAAGTTTAATCAGCTTTCGAAGAGCGCAGAAAATCACTTCTAAAGCAATTTCATATCATATTAGGCTGGTGGCTTCGAGGCCGTGCCAATTAGGAGGGTTTGTTCCAGTTGGAAGAGCAAGACTTCATCAATCGCGAGCCTCGCTGTACCCGAGGAGACCAAACACTGGTTCGAAAGACTCGCGGAGCTCCTGTAGCTCAGTGGTTAGAGTAACTCGCTCAGTGGTTAGAGTAACTCGCCTCGCAAGAGCGAGAGACCTGGGTTCGAATCCAGGCAAGTCAGGGCAAAAACAAATTGGGCAAGTTCCTTACTCCACACTCACACACACACACACACACACACAGACACCCACACACACATGCCTGATAATAAGTCCTCCCCTCAAAAAACAATAATAAAATTGGTCATTTCAATCCATTGGCTGTTTGTGGGGACGCTGCCGTGCAGCATTGGCTGTGTGCGTTTCGCCCACAAATATCCTGGCTTTTATGATATAACGGCTTTTTCACGCCTTCTAGACTGTGTCTCAAAGCGCTTCACAGTAAGTAGTGTAAAGTGAACTGACTGTATATATTTGTGGGCGATGCATTGATATAAAAATTAACCAATTGGGCTGGAATTCCCAAGGCCTTGGAAACCCCACTGAGTGCGATGTGACAGTTATAAAGCTTTACGATGTGTTCTGCAGACTCTTAATTAACCCCCCACCCCACTCCCTTTGTAATCTCTCCCCATCAGACACCCCATTATTTTACAAGCAAAAAGCCTCCGATTCGATTACTACCCTCATCATAATCGCTCCACAAATGGGTTTTGTGGAGTTACGACGTAGTAACTATTTACAGCGTAAATAGTTACTACGTCGTCAAATCAAAATGGTTTATGCCTCGCACGTTGCGACGTTTCAAGGGAACTGATACGCGACATGGCAGCCTATGTTATCGACAAAAGCATTAACTGCCCGGGGTCAACACACAAACACCGAGCGGTGAAGTTTTCTGCTCAAGAGGAACAGAACTCGGGAGGAAAACAGGGATATAAATCAGAGCGAACCTGAAATGGACAAAGTGGGGATGGGGGGGATGGGGGATGGGGGGGGGGCAGGAATGTTGTCTGACAGGACGAGGAAGACAAGATTATTAGTCAAGTGGGTATATTGATGAAACGTCCAGAAAGTGGTAAATTTATTGCCCGAGAGACAATCTGGGGAATATCAATGTGATAAGAGACTCCCAGGAGACACAGAGTGGTTAGTGATGTCTATCTGGTCTACGTGTGTGAGGATGCTTGTTCCTGTCTGATCCTCTGTATGTATAATAATAATAAGAAGAAGAAGAATAATCCTTGCATTGGATCTGATTTATATCCCTTTTCACGTCTTCTAGACCTCTCAAAGCGCTTCGCAGAATACACTGTGATATTTACGCCTTCATTTTATATTTTCTGGTTGTAAGCAGAGATGAACCTGTTTAAAATACAAAGCGACTCTCGTCTCAGATTGGATGTCACGTTCATTCGAACCGGAGGACGTTTTTGTTTAAGGCCCGATTGAAATGCAGCGAATAAAAAGATTTCATTTCGCTGCGTTTTTTCAGTAAAATACGAGCTATTTAAAAGAAAGCAAAGCGTTTTGCGGGTCTACAAACATCAGCAATATTTGAGAACTGCAAAATTTATTCGCTGTATGTGTTCTCGAACTCATCAAACAGCAACAAACAATCCTACAGTCAGACTGTGAGTATTTTTTTTTAATGTGTCAACGCAGCGCTTTGAAGATTATTGTAATTTTATTTAATACTACGGTCGACTCCGGAGTAAAAGCACGGCTAATTTGACCCAAATCGTTGGGGAAACGATGTTAAGACGCAAAGGCGGTATCACCTTCAACACAGTCGAGTTAACAAAGGGGACTGAATTCAGGAGAGGAGGAGGAGGAATGATTCTTGCATTTTTGATACAGCGCCCTATCGCGTCGTCAAGACGTCTCAACGCGCTTCACTGGAATTGATTGTACATTCGTGGGGAGAAACGCTGAGGTCACCGCGCACAGAGGTGTCCTACAAACAGTCGCGGGTTGAGTGACCGAATATATTTTATTTGACTGTATTTCCGAAGGAATTATTACCCCTGGAAAAGCGATCTGTTAATTGATTCACAGGTGGTTTTCACTACTTACTGACGGGGAAACAGAGACGTGAAGTGTAAGGAAACCCCGTCGAACGTTACGCCCTGCCCGGGAATGAACCCAGGTCCTCTCGTTTGCGAGGCAAGAGCTCTAACCACTACGCTGCAGAACTTCACCATTTTATAATATAATAATCCTTCAATTTTAATACGTCTTCTAGACGTCTCAAAGCGCTTCACAGGAATATACTGTCAAGTGAATCGACTGTATATTTTTGGGCGAAACGCGACAGCCAATTGCGCACGGCAGCGTCCCCCCCCACCATCAGTCGTGGATTGAAATGACTAATTTTATTGTTGTGTTTTTTGTGTGGGGGGGGGAGGATTATTAGACGTGTGTGTGTGTGTGTGTGTGTGTGTGCGGAGTAAGGAAACTTGCCCAAGGTTTTGCCCTGACCTGCCTGGATTCGAAACTCAGATCTCACGCTTGTGTAAGGCGAGCGCTCTGACCATTACACTACAGGACATCCAACATTTGGTGAAGGTCACAGAAAAGTTATATTGTCAGTCAGTCAGTCAGTTAGTTTACACAAAGCGTTAAATATTCAGGAGTTTTTGTGTGTGGGGGGGGGGGTGGGGGGGTTCTGGGTGTAAATTGTAGAGCTAAACAAGTCGGATTTCAGGAAACATTACGGCGACCGAGTGAATTTATTATACCAAGTCTATACAAACTGCGAAAAAAAAATCTATTCAGAGATTTTTCTCCTTCCTTACTTTAGAGCGACAGAGGGCTGAGAGGCAGGGACTTGCGGTTAGGTGTCTGTCGACTTGGATAGGAGAATTGAGATCAATTTTTGCTGAAGAATTCACACACAGAGAGGTAGGTGGGTAGATACACAGGCAAGACATTAAAGCGCATTAGCTTAAGCGCGAGTTTTTAAAAAATACCTTACAAGTCGCAATGCGGTAAGAATTGTCAATAGTATTACACAATACACACTATTTGTGTGTTGTGTGGGGGGGGGGGGGGGGGGGGGGGGAAGAGGGGGCGGGGGTGAAAAGAAATAAAATACATTTATTTATTTATAAATAAATATAAATACTGCTACTCACTGTGTGAAATTCTTTCTGCTGCCGACTTCTCTAACCAGCGTTTCTATTCACTCCCCCTGCCCAAACAGATTCGAAGTAATAGTAATAATAATAATCCTTATTTTACTTAATTTTTAAGTACAGAACCAAATGATACGAGTTATGTGAGGTTTACTGTACTAGCTTTCGGCTGCTATCCTTCCCTGCTTCTCTTCTCTTCTCTCCTTTGCTCTTTTATGTTCTCTTGTTGGGTTTGTGTCCCCGGGGGGGGGGACGCTGCTGTGAGCAATCGGCTGCCGCGTTTCGCCCACAAATATACGTACAGTCAATTCACTCGACAGTATATTCTGTGAAGCGCTTTGGGACGGTCGATAAGATGTGAAAAGCGCTGTATCAAACGCAAGGATTATTATTATTATTGAACGGGTTGGGGTATGAAGATTGCCAATTGGCTATTTTTAAACCGCGGTTGTAGCAATCCTGATTTGATCATAATCCATCGTGACAGCTCTTGGCTCCCCTTAACGATGCATTTGACTTTTTTTTGTTTGTTTTACACACACAACACACATCAAGAAATGTAGATAACACAGAGCTGTACTGACGCAACGTTTTCCGAGCCTCGATCAACGGTGTCCAAACCAACAGTCTTCGGGAGAGGGGGGGGGGGGAGTGGGGGGGGGCGGCTAGATGGTGAGAACTTCCCAAGTTGAAGCATTTCCATTAATTGTTTATGCCAGGGGGGGGGGGGGAAAGGCTGGCCCTAAGCCATCTCACTAACCGCGATGGCAAATGGTTAATATGTAGAGGATAGTGCCAGACAAAAAAATAAAAAATTCACATTACCCCCCACCCCCACACGCACATCTATCAAACCTTGACACGCAGTTTTCATGCAATAATTACAGTACATCCACATCCCATCTCTGGTTTGGGGTCTGGCACAAGATCACAACAAGCAGAACAAGTCTGAGGGGATGTGAGTTCCAGAAGTCAAGGACTCACTGCCACTATTTGGAGATGGAACCATTTAGTTTTCTAAATATGAACACGAAGCATCCAATTTGCCTTCCACCATCTTGGCAATCGCTTGATATATAATATTAATAAAAACAACAACACTAATACAATCCCTGCATTTGATATCGCGGCTTTTTCACGTCTTCTAGACTGTGTCTCAAAGCGCTTCGCAGAATATACTGTAGAGTGAACTGACTATCTATTTGTGGCGAAACGCAGCAGCCAATTGCGCACGGCAGCGTCCCTCCCCCCCCCCCCCCCCCCCCCCCCCCACACGCACAGCCGTGGAATGATAATTACTACAGCAACAACACCGGACAGTCTCTGTCCCCTGTTTAGAACTCCAGCTGGAGCCCACTTGGTCTAGCGGTACCTTCCAACTCATTTTCCTGATTTATTTCCTCTTGTTTAAATGTAACAATACGACGCGGCATGAAAACGCACGTTTATACCTAAATAAAACAGGTGATTTACAGACACCCAAGCACATGAACTCATTTAATTTGTTGCTTTCAAACGGTCGATTGAAAAGTAAATTCCGATTCCGCTTTGAATGTCTGCTAACTCCAAGCGTATAATTTGACGAATGTTAATGTGTCGGAAAAATGCGTTGAGGAGAGAGAGAGAGAGAGAGAGAGGGTGGGGAGGAGGAGGAGGGTGGGGGGTGGGTGGGAGAAAAAAAAAATTGAACTTTAGAAATGACCAGCGTACTGTCTATCTAGCTTTCAAATTACGGAGCTTCATTCAATCACATTACACCCTGTTGTCGAGGCAAAATCACCATCGATCCTTGGCCAAAACCGTCCTGGAGATGAAGTGGACATTCGCTTTACGGACGTTTGCGGGACTTGGCTGAGCTCGGCCGCCACGTTTGCCCAACAAAATATACAGTCACTTCGTGACCGCCAAAGGGACAGGGGAAGCTCCCCCCCCCGCTTTGAGGCATATTTCTGCGCAATCACACATGTGATGATTACCTTGATCGGTTATTGAGTAACCAGACCCTACACGAAAAAAACAAACGCGAGCAGTGAAGGTAGCAGGTGTTCATTCCCGCTCCTGTTAGCTCAGTGGGTTAGAGTCGCACTCCTTTACAAGCCTAAGAGATCCTGTGTGTTCGAATCCAGGCAGGTCAGGGCAAAACCTTGGGCGAGTTTCCTTACTCCACACGCACACACACACACACACACACCATTTCACCCACAAAATATATACAGTCGATTCGCTTTTCAGTATATTCTGTGAAGCGCTTTGAGACGTCGATAAGGCGCGAAAAGCCGCGATATCAAATGCAAGGATTATTATTATTATTATTTTTATAAATTTTTCCTTCTCAAGCCACCTGTCCAATTCCCTTTCGAGAATTGATATTTTAATCATTTCCACAGACTCTTTTCAGGCTGTGCATTGTAGACCGTAAGAACTCCCCTCTCTCTCTCTCTCTCTCTCTCTCTCTGTGTGTGTGTAAGAAAAAAATGTTTCCGCGTCTCCCCTCTGGCTCTCTCGGCAATTATTTTAAATTTATGTGACCCCGGTGACTGACCGACCCACCCACCGGTGGAAACAGTTTCTCCCTGTTCACTCTTGTCAAATCCCTCATATTTTGACGACCTCCATTAAATCTCCCCCTTAACCTTACCTGCTCCTCGGAGCACAATCTCAGCTTCTCTCGCCTCTTCTCTATCTCGTCTTCTCTTCAAACTGGTAATTAAACTATTTGTCAGAACCACAATGCATACTCTCTGCCAGCCTGACTTCCCAACACAAACTGTATTCCATCTAGAAAGACCTCAACAGCTGATCTTCTCTCCAGCACTAGATTCCCTGAGCCTAATACTCCCATTCCCCCCTAGCCCACCCTCCCACAGACCCCCCCTCCCCCCCCTCCACTTCACCCCCCCACCCCGGCTCCCCTGTGTTTCAAATCCAGACAGATCGGGGCAAAATGTTGGGTTAAGTTTCCTTACTCCACACACACACGCGCCTAATAATAATGATCCCTCAAAAAAACACACAATAATAAAATTGGTCATTTCAATCCACAACTGTTTGTGGGGGGGGAATTGGCTGCTGCGTTTCACCCACAAATATATGCAGTCAATTCACTTTACAGTATATTTATTCTGTGAAGCGCTTTGAGTCGTCGATAAGATGTGAAAAGCCGCGATATCAAATGAAAGATGATATATATTATACATATATATATAATACATGAAAGCATAGGTCTCAGAGTCACGTTCTGTGGCTGTCTCACTGATCCAACTGTTGGTTGGTGACTGATCGGACAGAGCCGAGCTCATTCCCGGAAGGAGAGAGAGAGAGAGAGTCATTGGGCAGGGATGGGTGGGGGAGCTGGGATTTCTCCCACTCAATTCTCATGAATTCTGCCAGTCAAACACCGGGTGGTAAGGTGTTGGAAGCCTGAACATGTGCAGACTTGTAGCCAGCCAGGGACAAAACATTGGGCGGGTTTCATTACTCCGCACTCTATTTCAAAAACGTTTCAAAGATGTGTTTTTTTTTAAAAAAAAGTAAATGATAATTCGTTGTTGCGTTTGTGTGGGGGAGGGGGTGGGGGGGTTAGGGGAACGCTGCTGCGCGCCATCGGCTGCCGCGTTTCTCCCACAAAACATAACAGTCCATTCGCTTTACAGTATATCCCGCGAAACGCTTCGAGACGTCTAGGAAACAACGTGATGAGGGGCTGTATCAATTGCAAGGATTACTAGGATTATTCTTGTTATTTGTCTGTATTATATATACAGTCACTTCACTTTACAGTATATCCTGCAAAGCGCTTTGAGACGTCGATAAGACGTGAAAAGCCGCTACGTCTCAAATGCCAGGATTCTTCTTCTTATTATTATGATGATGATATTCAATGCGTGGTTTGCTCTGTTTAAACACTCCAGGATCTGTAGATAAGTGGTGATTTTTGGCAACCTATCTACCTCACAACTCCCGAGATTAGATAAGCAGAGTGATTCACTATTGGGTAGTGGGGAGGGGAGGGACACGGAGACAGAGAAAGTGTGTGTGTGTGTGTGCGCGCGTAAGTGTGCGTGCGTGTGTGTGTGTGCGTGTGTGCGTGTACCGAATGCAAAAACAAAACTCATACACAGTGCTTGCGAATCTCTGGCTAGTTTTGATTTCCAGGTTTCAAAGCCTGGCGGTGATGATAATGATAATAATAATAATAATCATTGGATTGGATAACAGATCCGTTTATCACGTCTTCTAATCCAGACTGTGTCTCTAAGCGCTTCGCAGGAATATACTGTCAAGTGAACAGACTGTAAAATGATGATGATGGCTTTCCATATGCTGAGAGGCAAATACTTATTGTCGAAATGTAAGGCACGGTGATTTTCTGTCAAATAAAAAACACACACGCACACACACACACACACACGCTCCTTTGCGCGGGAATCAAAAAGCAAAGGTAGCTTCACCTTAGATTACCTTTTTCTAACACACACACACACACACACACACACGCACGTACATACATTAGGCAGGTACTGTATATGCATTGACAGCACTATTGTGTAAGAGTTACACACACACACACACACACACAGTCTTGAAATGTTTAAGGAACTGCGGGGATACACAGTGACTGTGAGCTGATGTTTTATTACGGTTGCCACTAATAACTTTGGCTGTAATGCTCTACATCTCTTGTTGCTGAAATAACTTAAGCAGCAGTTTGCCACGTGGTCTGGTCATCACTGCCTTTTTCTCCCCCTTTTTCCCATTGCAATGAAACAATTACCACCCCACAGGAACACACACACACAGTAATACACACACACACATACAGTACCACACACACACACACACACACAGTAATACACACACACACACATACAGTACCACACACACACAGTAATACACAGACACACATACAGTACCACACACACACAGTAATACACACACACATACAGTACCACACACACACAGTAACACACACACACAGTACTATACACATACAGTATTACACACACACATACACAGTACTACACACACAGTAATACACACACATAGTAAAATATACACACACAGTAATATACACACAGTAACAGACACACACACACAGTAATACACATACATAGTAATATTCTCACACAGTGATACACACACTCACACACATTAATACACACACATATTTTACAATACACACACATATTTTACAATACACACACATTAATATACACACTCATTAACACACATACACAGCAATGTATACACACCAACACATTAATACACACATTTATACACACACATTAATATACAAACACACACACACACATATAGGCACATACACACACACACACACACACATATATATATAAAGATAGATATATTACAATGCCTTTTCACATTTCCAGGAATTTTTTTTTCTCTCTCTCTCTCTCTCTCTGAATCTCATCAACCGGTAAAGTTTAGTGGCTTTTCTGATTTTGCAACATACCTCTGCAGACCAGCGACACATAGGATAATAATAATGATAATGATAACAACAGCAGCAATAAGAGGACAACCTTCTGCTTTGTCTAACCCACCAGGGGCTGCAGTGCTTCACTGTGGAAGCACAAAAAAACACAAAGAGAAAAAAACACTGAAACTGGCCACCCTTCCCCACCCACAAAACATAGGTGCTTTTATTTCAATTGATATGAAAAAAAACTGTGGGAGAGGATAGAAAGGTTTAACGAAGAGAAATAATAAAATAGACGCACACACATACACAGAGAGAGACACACTATCTCTCTCTCTGTGTGTGTGTGTGTGTATATATATATATCTTACCTTTCCTTGCTGGCTGATCCCTTTGGCTGAGAAGGTTTTTCTTTTTTGGGGGGGGGGATCTGTCTGTGTGTGGAGAGGGAAAGGAGAGAGAGAGAGAGAGAGAGAGAGAGAAAAAATCCAGAGAATTATTGCTTTGTTTGATGGTGGGAGAGATTTCTCCCCCCAACACACACCGCTTAGTGAATTGCGTCAGCTTTCCTCCTCCAGAGTTAACCAGCCACTGAAATATTCTTACATTTATACAGCTCCTCCTTCCCACAGAACAACCCAGATTAGTATTTGTACATGTGTTCCCTCCTCTCTCCCCTCTCTCTGTCTCTCTGTCTGTGTGTGTGTCTGTCTCACTCACTCACTCACTCACTTCCCAGGCTCTTGCATTCAATCACTGCGATTCACTTTATTATTATTATTATTATTATGACTTCAGACACAGGCAACACCGTTTTGTAACACAAGAGATAAAAGTGAGGCACAGGGACAAGAGGGGAGGGGGAGAGAGAGAGGGAATGGGGGAGAGATGATTGATTTCATGTTTGTGAGTGGAAGGAAAAAAAAGTATGTGTGTGTGTGTGGGGGGGGGGGTGTTTGGGGTGTGTGTGTGTGGGGGTGTGTGTGTGTGGGGGGGGTGTGTGTGTGTGGGGGGGGGGTGTATGTGTGGGTGTGTGTGTGTGTGGGGGGGTGTGTGTGTGGGGTGGGGGGGTGTGTGTGGGGGGGTGTGTGTGTGTGTGGGGTGTGTGTGTGTGTGTGTGGAGGGGGTGTGTGTGGGGGGGAGAGTGGAAAGTTTGCTTTTTCTGTCCACTCTGGGAATTGGAACCATTCTTGTTCTTTTGCTGTAAAGTACACATACAGTACATGTGTGTGTGTGGATATGTGTGTGTCTGCGTGTAAACATGTGTGTGTGTGTAAATATGTATGTATATATGTGTGTGTGTGTGTCTATATATGTGTGTGTGTCTGTATGTGTGTGTACACATATGTATGTGTATGTATGTGTGTGTGTATGTATATGTGTGTGTATGTGTGTGATATATGTGTGTGTATATGTATGTGTGTTTATATATATATATATCTATGTGTGTGTGTGTATCTGTACAGTAGAATAATTGCCAGATTCTCAGCTCAGCTCCTACGTGGCAAAGGGGATTTATATTCACAGCAGTGATAGTGAACTCCTTTCTGAATGACTGCACTGCAACACACACACAACACACACACACACAAAAGGTCTTCTACACTTTTTATTACATTGCCAACCTGATGCTATGAAGATCTTTGCAGTCTCCATGTGTTCTGCAGTATTGCCCCGTTCTTAATAATAATAATATTAATAATGATAATAATCCTTACGTTTGATATCGCGGCTTTTCACGTCTTCTAGACGTCTCAAGAGCTGCACAGAATATACTGTGAAGTGAATTGACTGTATATATATTTGTGGGTGAAACACGGCAGCCAATGCAGCGTTCCCCCCCCTACACACACACACACACACACAGTCGTGGGTTGAAATGAACGATTTATTATTGTGGTTTGTGATTGTGATCAGGCGAGTGTGTGTGTGTGTGGAGTAGGGAAACTTGCCCAAGGTTTCGCCCTGACTGGCCGGGAATTGAACCCAGGTCTCCGGCTTTTGCTTTAACCACTGAGTTTACGGAACTCCCACAAGTCCTGTAGCTTCTCTCCCATCTATGAGCCCCTGGCTTGTGAAAATATTGCTATAGCCACACATCACTCTTGTCAAATCAAACGACGACAAAAATGATACTCACATAGCGCCTTTCATGTCGGGAGGAACGTCCCAAAGCAATGGGATAAAACCCCTAACTGCATTCAAACCCAACAGAAAATATTATATATCAACCCTATATCAACCCTATATAACCCTATATGTCATAGCTCAACGAGCAAAAAAATCCCATCGAGCTGAAGACCTCAATTCTGATGTATATGTATTGTTTTACTCACCCCCCCGCACACTGTATTGATTCCCTGTGATTTAAACAGCGGGCAAATTAAACACAAACACTTTCCAACACATCGAATTCCAACCAGAAACTTGCCGATTCTCTCTGCATTTCCCTCAATAAAACCTCGCACAAAATTCAGCTGAACAAAGGTTTTCTTTTTAACGGCGCAAAGCGATCACTTCTCTGCGAGTGTCGTGTCGCTAACAAACGCACATACAAACTGCGTTTGTGACACAGGCAATGTGTACGTCCTCCCGACGTGAAAGGCGTTTTATACACGTCCTTTCGTTGTTTTGTTCGTTCGTTCGTTCGTTCGTTCGTTCGTTCGTTTGTTTGTTGTTGTTGCTCAGAACTCAGTAATCGTGGAGCAAAATTGCTGCCCTACCTCACCTACAACGACAACAACGACGACGACGACAAAATGACATTTATAGAGCGCCTTTCACGTCGGGGAGGACGTCACAAGCCAATAGGACTAACCACCGAGTGACCAGCTTGGTTAATTAGGTCTCTGCGTTCAGTCTTCAACCTGGAAATTTTCTTTTTTAAAACATTTTTTTTTTTTAATGGTTATTCCTAAACAGATTTGGCGATTCAGAAATCCGGCGTTCGATAAAATTGCTGCCAGTCATCACAGATGTCCCCCACTTAGATTCCCAACTATAATACCTGTTCAGAAGTAGGTAGAATTGGAATCTGGAAGGCTGATCTCGCATGGTTGAATTTACGTCTGAGTGTCGATGGTAGCCCTTAACCAATAAACCAGTTCAAACCATACAGTTGAGGCCTTTCACGCAGGGTTAGTTGTCATTATTTTTATCATTATTATTATTATTAATTAGGGTGGCCCGATAAACATGAGTGAGCGTGACGTGACATGGAAAGAACTATTGTACTTCAATAGACGATTAATAAAAAAAAACACTTGAGTTTTGGTCACGCAGTTAACCATGTCATTGGAACCTGAGGGAGTTAAACTGGATGAACCGTTGGTCTTCTTTGACCAGCAAATTCTTGTGTTCTTAGTGTGTTTGCAGACAGTCCAGACACTAGACAGCCATAACCACTAAAGTCTTAGCTACACCAACCACGAGGCGAGGACAACATAGTGGCAAAAACAGTGTAGCTAAATAATCTATCACTATGGGAATGCCATCTTTGGTTGCTTCTGTCTCACAGAGCTTCTTCACACAACACATTAATTCCCAGCAGGAACATTAATTTCATGGGTTTCAAACTTCTCAACACTCGAAAAGATTTTTTTTTTAAACTTCGTTGATTCTCATTTCCCCCCTCCATCTGAAATTTGTTTTTTTTGTTTTTTTTAAATTACATTTTTGGTCGCCAATCATTTATCCTTGCTTTGCTCGCCTGGTAGGTTACGTAAAAACATAGCTTCAGCGGTGTCCTTTTTAATTGAAAAATCAAATCTACATAATGAGAAACTGCTGAATGGAGCTCCTGTAGCTCAGTGGGTTAGAGTCACTCGCCTTTCAAGCGCGAGAGACCTGTGTTCGAATCCAGGCAGATCAGGGCAAAACCTTGGGCAAGTTTCCTTACTCCACACACACACACACCACACACACACGTCTAATAATAATCCCTCCCAAATTATTATTATAGGATTATGCCTTGATATGGATTAGGAGTAATAATTTTTGGAGAGTTAACAGAATGATACGAGGCAGAGATGAGGGACTTTGGTTAGGTGGAGAAGTAGAGAATGTTCTCGTGAGAGCAGAGAAGGTTAAGGGTGAAAGGATAGTGCCAGCAGATTCAATAATCATTTTCCAAAAGGGAATTGGATATATGGTTGGATTGAATCAGAGGATCCTATGGGAAGGGAAAATCATCTATTATAGGGGGGGAGAAAACAGTTGTTAATATTTCTCACTAACTTCAAACAAGCTGAGCACAATTGGCTGCCGCGTTTCGCCCACAAATATACAGTCAATTTGCTTTACAGTATATTCTATGAAGCGCTTTGAGACGTCTGGAAGACGTGAAAAGCCGCTACATCAAACGCAAAGATTATTTTTATTATTACTGTACTATAATAAGTGAAAGCCAACTAATACCCCAAAGGGATCCAGAGGAGAACTGATGCTGAAATACTCAAAATATCTTTGGTGATATTTTAGCCTTTCCGCCCACAAAATACACAGTCAATCCACTTTACCGTATATTCTGTGAAGTACTTTGAAACGTCTGAGAGACAAAGATAAGGCGTTATATCAAACAAAGGGATAATTGCCACGATTATTTTTGTTAATATTTTTATTATTATTATCAGAGAACAAGGATGTGCGATAAACATGAGGTATCGTGACGTGACATGGAAGGAACCGCTTCAATTTTGCAAGAGGTTTACGAGCAGTATTGCAAATCATGAGGTTTAGATGATTAATAAAAATCACTTGAGTTTTGGTCATACAGTTCCTGTAGATCAGAGCGTTCGCCTTACAAGTGTGAGACCTGTGTTTGAATCCAGCCAGGTCAGGGTGAAACCTTGCGCAAGTTTCCTTACTCCACACACACGCACACTAATAATAATCCCTCCAAAAAAAACACAATAATAAAAGTTGGTCATTTTCAATCCACGACTGTTTGTGTGGGGGACGCTGCTGTGCGCAATTGGCTGCTGCGTTTCGCCCACAAATATATACAGTCAATTCACTTTACAGTATATTCTGTGAAGCGCTTTGAGACGTCGATAAGATGTGAAAAGCCGCGATATCAAATGCAAGGATTATTCTTATTCTTCTTATTATTAGTTACCATGTCATCAGAACTTGAGGGAATTAACTGGATGAACCTTGGTCTTCTTTGACCAGCAAATTCTTATGTTTCTCATGCGTTCTCATGACATGGCATGGAAATAACGACTTCAGCTTTGCAATGCATCTCTCAGGATTGATACTAATCCTAGCTGGAGCCAATGCCTTTTTTTATATAACAAAATAAATCCACTTAACGCAAAGCTGGGAGATGTTTGCAAGAGGATTACAAGCAGTAATCCAATCATGAGGTTTAGATGATTAATAGAAATCACTTGAGTTCTGGTCATACAGTTACCATGTCATCGGAACTTATCAATTGGTTTATTGCTGTTTAACACACTTCCACAGCGAGTGTTTAGCCCAATCCCTAACCAAACCATCCTGTAATAACAGCTATATCACAGATTTCCCCTTATCTCTGTTACAACAAAGGCTAAAGGCTTAAATTTGTATTGCAGAATCAAAATACTACCTTCAAATCAATTTCAGCCACGTCCTCCTGACGTGAAAGATGCTATACAGGAGCAAAGTTGCTGTTGTTGTATTATTTTCTACAGATACAGCCAGAAAGGTTCTAGTGTTTACTTCTAGATATGCCTATGTATATAGGTAGATACGTACTATATAGGTTCCATATAATCAATCGATAATTCTTATACCTTAAACTACTATCATACTGCAATTTACCGTGTCTCAACGATACAATGCAGCGTTATATCAAATGCAATGATTTTCATTTCATAGTCAGGATTCGCACTCAAAATATACAGTCAATTCACTTTATGGTATATTCTGCGAAGCTCTTTGAGGCACCTTGAAGATGCGATAAGGAGCTATATCAAATGCAAGGATCATTCTTATTATTGAAGGGTATTCACTTACACCTTTATTGGTAGTTTCGCAAAAAAAATTATCCGTGAAAAAATCTGTTTTTAGCAGTAAATATAAATATTAAAAAATTATTTGTGAAAAAATCTATTTTTAGCAGTATTATATCCAGCTCATTTTGCCTCAGATGCCGTTTTTAAAAATAATAATAATAATAATAATCGTGGCATTTCATGTAGTGCTTTTCACGTCTTCTAGACGTCTCAAAGCGCTTCACAAAATATACTGTCCCGTAAAGTGAATTGACTGTATATTTGTGGGCGAAATGCTGTCAGCCAATTGCGCGCAGCAGCGTCCCCCACAAACAGTCGTGGATTGAAATGACCAATTTATTATTTATTGTAGGCTTTTTTGGAAGGATTACTATCAGACATGCGTGCGTGCGTGTGTGTGTGTGTGTGTGTGTGGAGTAAGGAAACTTGCCCAAGGCTTCTCACTGATCTGATCTGCCTGGATTCGAAACACAGGTCTCTCACGCTTGTGTAACGAGTGCTCTTAACCACGGAGCTACCAGGGAGCTCCTAGCTGTTAAACACCTGTAGTTGACTTGGGTGGGTTTTGCGAGAATTACAATCCGAGTGCTGGAATGAATGAAGTTGGCTTCTTTTATGATGTCATTGCTTTAGAGGACATTCCTCTCGTCCTCTTTCTGAGCCGGGGCCAAGGTCAGATCACTGGAAACACTGAAATAGTTTTGATAGAGATTGCAGAAATAAATAGGAGCCAGTTATTATTTATAGTGAGAACAGAACCGCTAACGAGGCTACATTTTTTTTTAACAAAACAAACAGCGGCTGATTCCGCAACATAACCGAAGCTTCGAGCTCCCGGTCTTTCGAAGAGGCAAGGGATAGAACATTTTTAACTATGTTCTCCACAGCGGGTTTGAGTTAGGTTTTGAAGCCCCCCCCCCCCCCCCCCCCCCCCCGCCACACCCACCTGAGGCATCAAAATGAATGTCGGCATCGAACACGGTGCGATTTTTAATGGGTTAATTAATAACTTCAATAAGGAAATCCGGATGAGAATTTCTTCACAGCGACCAACAGGAACTTGTGAAAGGTCTCGCTGGAGACAGGAGAGAATGTCTAGTAGACTGACACAGCAAGTTGGCTCGTAAAACTGTCATTCCGAAACTTCCCTTTTAGCTTGAAAATGACTAAACTCCCATTAGATTCACATCCCTTTGTTAAGTCAATTAGATTTTGGGGTTCTGGTCTGCTCTGCTTTGCGATCGTAGTAGTAATAATAATAATAATATTAATAATCCTTGCGTTTGATATATTCTTATATTTTTCAATGATTGATCAAGGCGAGTTGCTCTCACCAATGAGTGGCGACAGTATACACAGTCATTCGCTCGCCCAGTGTGTGATTTTCAACTCATCTGTGTAACACACGCAGCCAACACTTATCAGCTGCACTGACTGACTGAGTGACTGGCGCATATGAACCTCTGCGGTCATCCTAAGTTTCTGTCCTGCAGCCTTCCCTCACCCAAACAGCGAGCTCTGGTAGCGAGATGTAAATTGTTTTCAGATCGAGATCAATCAGGGACTTTTTTCTCCTGCAGTGCTGATCAATGGCTGGCCTGGGACTTTCGCTTTTAGGCACTCAATCCTGCATTAGGCCTCGCAGTAAGTGAGAGAGAGATAGAGAGAGAAACACAGACAGAGAGAGGGTGAGAGAGAGAGAGAGAGAGAGATACTGTGTTGTGAACGAGCAGCTCTGTTTGGCTGTGTTTTATGGGGTGTTGTCAGGAATGTTACTTAGGAAAAGGTTATCTGTAAAGCCAGTCAAGGCATCAAAGCTACAACTCAGAGCCATTCAGCCTCATAATCATTCTTGGACTGACAGTGAATGATTCGACAGGGCTATGATCAATATCGGGCAGTGGGCAGGCGGTGGGAGTGGAGGGTGGGGGGTGGGGGAGAAATTTAGATTGTCTTACGAAAGAACGAGCAGAATTGCTCCAAAGATGCCGCGATAGTAAGGGTTGATACTTAAGTTGGGACCTTACGGAGTTGCTGAAACCAAGGAAGGACAACCCTACCTCACGTATCTAAGAGGAATCTAATCAAGCACCAATAAATTGGAATCCATTGTTGGAGTTCCTGCAGCTCAGTGGTTAGAGCGCTCGCCTTACAAGCGGGAGACCTGGGTTCAATTCCAGGCAGGTCAGGGCGAAACCCAGGGCAAGTTTCCTAACTCCACATGCCTGATAATAATCCCTCAAGAGAAAAACACCCTAATAAATTGATCATTTCACTCCACGGCTGTGTGTGTGTGTGTGGGGGGGGGGGGGACGCTGCTGTGCGCAATTGGCTGCCGCGTTTCTCCCACAAATATTCATACACAGTCAATTCACTTTACAGTATATTCTGTGAAGTGCTTTGAGACGCAGTCTAGAAGGTGGGAAAAAGCACAATATCAAATGCAAGGATTATTATTATTATTATTATTATTAGATAGAATAATACAGCCCAGAAGGAGGCCATTCGGCCCATCGTGTCCTTGCTGACTCTTTGGAAGAGGTCCCCATTGAATCCCATTCTCCCCTCCCTCCCCCATCCCCTCCCTCCCTATACTTTCACCATTTCCTTGCAAATTTTTGTCTATTCAAGCACCTGTCTGATTCTGTTTTGAAAGCTGTTTTCAACCAAACCTTTCAAGGCAGTGAACTGTAGAGTGTAACAACTCAAAAGCCATTCAACAACAAAAAAAAATCTCCTCATCTCCCATCTGGTTCTTTTTGCCAATTATCTTGAATCTATTACAGAAATGAGATCTCGCAAAGTTTCAAAGAGATATTACATCGTTCAATTTACAGAAGATGTATTTTATTTTAAAACTGGCCCAATGAGGCTTATGTGGAAAGGGAAAATAAAAAGAGCTCAAGGCGTCAGGGTTGGTAATCGACCAATTTATCTTTCGCCATTTAATCAGCACAAAATAGATAAGTTTGTACTGAATTAAAAAGTGATTCATTGCCAGCCAGCGCGTGAAAACATATTTGGTTTGTCCTATGGTGATGAATGACTTATTCGCCCACCAAATAAATAATCTTTTAGTCCGTGTCGCGCGAGGTTATTGGGTGGCGATGAAAGACGAGAAGAAAAAAATCGATAAGTAATCTGACTTGTTCATCAAGTGACCATTAGGAGTCCAGTGTCACAGCCACGTTGGCCAACAAACGTCACAAATGATTGTGTGAAGATCATGACCGAAGTTTCTTCCGAAAGGCATAATCAAAATGGAGGTCGCTAGGAACACTCAGCAGTTCAGGCATCTACGCATCTATTGGAGAAAGGAAAGTTTTGATAAACTTTCGGCAGAACCCGTCATCGACCTGAAATGTTAACTCACTTTCCTCTCTCCATAGATGCCGCCTGACCTTAAGTGTTGAGTGTTCCCAGCCACTTCAGTCTTTACTTCAAGATTTTCAGTAACTGTAGTACAGTATTTTGCTTTTTCTAACCCGAACGCCTCACAAGCGAGAGACCTGTGTTCAAATCCAGGCAGGTCAGGGCGAAACCTTGGGAAAGTTTCCTTACTCCACACACACACACACACACACACACACACACACACACACACACACACACACACACACACACGCACACACACACCTAATAACAACGACAACAACAAATTACACTATATAATAATAATTGGTCATTTCAATCCACGACTGTTTGTGGGGGGAACGCTGCTGTGCTCAATCGGCTGCCGCGTTTCGCCCACAAATATATATATATACATACAGTCGATTCACTTTACAGTATATTCTGTGAAGCGCTTTGAGACGTCGATAAGGTGTGAAAAGCCGCGATATCAAACGCAAGGATTATTATTATTGGTCTGTACTCTACTGTGGGGAAACGCAAAATTGCTCGTTTCTCCCGACATACCATTTTGCTGCCATCAGACACGAGGCGAGTCTGGACATTAGATGCAAACGCTCGCTAAACACATTATTATGCTAAACGCTGAACGCAGTATTAACACCAGGAAAAGGAACTATTGCTTTGAGCTAATCACGCCACTCAAAGGATCTGGAAATTCTCTTATGCTGTCGTTTGGACGATCACTCGTGTTAATATCACTTTCCAATATACAGAACCCTTTGGAATGGCAGAGGCCAATTTTTGCTGCAAGACGATTTTTTAATGGTGTGTGTTACAACTATGCCTTGGCTGGGATCCTTTGCCTTGACATCGCTAATGACTTTTGTCTCTGGCACTGGATTTATGGTCGTTTAATTCGATTGAAAAGAGGTTTTGATTTGATGTCTTCCAAAAAAAAAAAGAGATTAAAAATGCCAAAAGATTCAGCTTTGGAGGCGAGTCTCTAGTCACTAATGGACTAACACTCGTTAGTCACAGAAGACAAGCCTATCCATTACAGCAACTCAAACTAATATTGGTACATCAACACGTCATTTTACGTTGCAATTTGTTAAGCAGATTGAAATAAATCTGGCTCGTGTCATTGACAAATGAATGCAGGGATATTCGAGAGCCAAAGGAAGATTCTAATAACTTCTAATAACACACAATTGACTGCTCACCAAGTCCTCACTTACTTTCAGCTGCGGTTCAAATGAAATGGTTATGATTAATTAACGTAGCCATTTAAAATTAAAAAAGATATATCTTATGAAGGATGTCAGAGTTTTACTCGCTTGTAAAAAAAACAAAACTGTTTTGTAAGGGGGGACGCTGCTGTGCGCAATTGGCTGCCGCGTTTAACCCACAAATATATACAGTCAATTCACTTTACACTATATTCTGTGAAGCGCTGTGAGACATCGACAAGATGCTAGGATTATTATTATTTAAGGAGCAATGCTCTCAATTCACTTTCACTACAGTACAGTATTTTAACTTGTATTTAGTGCTTGTTCTCTCGTGGGTTGAAAGTTGACTTATGCAATACCACGAGGGCGTTCCTCTCTCCCTCATCCATTTAGGCAGCTGTCACAAACCATTCCAGTCCTGCTCCTCATACAACCAATCTTCACATATAAAAATCCTTGCTGGTGGGGGGAAACTTCGATCGAGTACCTGTGTTTATTCTGTTCAAAATTCTGCCTCGATCCCGATTCTAACGCCGCAGTGTAGAATTTGTCTATTTTCTAGCATCAAACTCTCCAGCCAATCAACGCCAGATCTCTTTTAAACCTTTTTTGTTAAAACCAAATTCCTCAGTAAACAAATGCATGCACCTGTTAACTGACCCACACCTAACTCAGAACATTTCACGTTAGATGTTGATTGTCGAAATGCCAAGTGAGATTAGAAAAACTAACCCTCTGAACGCCAGACCGGTCTGGGGACACGACAATTGGGGCTGCAGCTATCTTTTCCAGCGGTAATAATCTCTTTAGTCGGTAACATCAGCAAATAAAAATAATCGAGTCACTCAATCCATAACTGTATGTGTCTCTCACTCCCGTGCGCAATCGGCTGCAGCGTTTCGCTCACCAAATATACAGTCACTACACTTTACCGTGTATCCTCTGAAGGCACTTTGAGACGGCTCGAAGCCATTGTGGGCTGCTCTATCAAATGCAAGGATAATTGCTGTTATTTCACTGAGACCCAATTCTTTTTAAAACAAAATATTGTATTTTCTTCCGGCTCTAGGGATATTATTTGAATTATTTCATCTGGTGTTTCCTGTTTAGCTTTTTCGTATTGTTGTAAGGAAATTGCAATATAAACTGCAGGGGCCATTACAGTCCATCAGTTTGGAGTACATGCCATTGACTAATAAAACATTCTCTGTACGCTCCGCCAAAGATACAGTACTTTACGCACAGTTCACAGAATTTATGCCTTCTCAAACCGTGATTAAATGACCTTCTATGTTTGGAAAGCATCAGATGAGGTAAAAACGGTAGAAAATCATGGATTTTCTGCCTTAATTGGCTCCCGAGATCAAATAAGTGTCTTAATTGCCTTTTTTTCAACCAAGGTTTTCGGAAAGCACACAGCCTGACGTTCCGATTGAAATATCACAGCTTCTGATTTTCACTCACAGAAATTCTGTACGTCTGAAAATCCGATCTTTCCTCTGCCGCTCTTCTGACATTAATTTCCCTCCGTGATCCCTTTCTCAAAACTAACTCGTCGCGTGCGTTACTACTCCCGTTTGGCGAGAACGTGGAAAAAGGGATCGAATCACGGCAGCTAACTATTAGTTGGTCGCTCAATCCACGAGCGTTTGCGGGATGCTGCTGCCCACAAAGTACACAGTCAATTCACACCATTTTATGTGGAGTCTAGAAGACGTGAAATGCAGTATATCGAATGCAAGGATTATTATTAATATTATTACATGACATATTTCATCGGCCAACATGAGTTATACCATGTATTGATTCGCCTGGATGCTTAGATCGACCACTTCAGCAATATATCTACTTACACAAGACGTAATACTGTTAACAAGGTTCAAATTATTATGATTGTGTGTATTGTAATTTGCACGGCCCCCACTCTCGACCGCAAGATCATTTTGTTTTACAAACGTTTGAAATAACTTTTTAAGATCTTGCAGAAAACACCGACTTCCAAATTTGAGAGACTTTCCCACAATTATACACAATTTGAAATCTTAAGACAAAATGGATAACGATAAATAATAATAATAATCCTTGCATTTGATATCGCGGCTTTTCACATCTTATCGACGTCTCAAAGCGCTTCACAGAATATACCGTAAAATGAATTGACTGTATATATATTTGTGGGCGAACCGTGGCAGCCGATTGCGCACAGCAACGTTCCCCCCCTCCCCACCCCCACACAAAAACAGTCGTGGATTGAAATGACCAATTTTATTATTGTGGGGGTTTTGGAGGGATTATTATTATTAGGTGTGTGTGTGTGTGTGTGTGTGTGGAGTAAGGAAACTTGCCCAAGGTTTGGCCCTGACCTGCCTGGATTCGAATACAGGTCTCACGCTTGTAAGGCGAGCGCTCTAACCCACTGAGCTAGAGTGGAATTGTGGACCACTGCGATATGCTTTATTATCTTCCTGAGGTTAACAGACCTATTTGGGTAGAATTCTGTTGTTAATGTATTCCCGCTGTTAATTGTGATTGTGGGTACTTGCTACTTACGGTGGTTTGGTGCAATAGGACATGTATAAAGTTATTGTAGTGAATTATTGTAGTTTCATTAATCTAGGATCGTTTGTGTGGCATGAACTGATCACTGCAGTTATTTGGTGCAGTGTGCGCGAGTCACAGCGTGAGCTTGGCACTTGCAGTCTGCACAGAGACAGATACAAAACCCATTTCACTTGCTCAAGGAAGAAAAAAAAATATTTTTTCGCAGCCAGCCCCTTTACATACCTCCCATATCCTCGCGTCACATCTCGCAAAACACCCCCTGTGACCAACGGGTGTTAAATTGAGCCTTTCATCCAATTTATTGCTATTACATTATTGTTAATTTTAATTTGCACACAGCCCTCTCTCCCCCCACCCCCCCTCCCAACCCCCCCTCACCCCCTCACCCGGAGAGCAGAGCTGATTATTTGAGTTAGCAAATGATGATTGTATTAAAAAAAACCTAAAAATCTCATTTGAAAAGATTGCCAACGCCATTTCACTTCAAAGTGTCTCGTCTCTCCGGGGAGAGGGGGAAGAGGTTGATAAGTCGAATTAATACGCAAAGAACTTGTTCCAAATTGAAGAAATTACGATTTTTTTTTTTTAAAAAGCATTTTATTGCAATATTTTAGTTTTAAAAATGGAGATTGCAAGATTTGCCAGTTCCCAGAATTGTTGTGAAACTCATCAGAGAACCATCCCTTGTTACAGTGCTAGACTGAATTGCTTCTATTGAGCAATCCACTAGACGTCAAAAAAATGCACGTAACCATTTAACATCACAGCCAGATGGTTGTGTGAGCACTTGACAGTTTTGATGTGGTTTTATTGTGATCCAAATACACTCTGGTGCAAGGCTAGTGTTGGAATAAGCAATGGAGTGTGAGCCTACTCCACCTGGCTGTGTTTCACTTGGCATCACCTTCTTAGACGATACATAATCCCTGTTAATATGGAACTCCGGTAGCTAAGTGGGTTAGAGCGCGCTCGCCTAACAGAGCGTGAGACCTGTGTGTTTTGAATCCAGGCAGGTCAGGGGCGAAACCTTAGGCAAGTTTCCTTACTCCACATAATCCCTCCAAAACAAAACACCATAATAAAAATTGGTCACTTTCAATCCACGGCTGTTTGAAAACAATTGTCTGCCGCGTTTCGCCCACAAACATATACAGTCAATTCACTTTCACTTTACAGTGTGCCCTACGATGCTCTTTGAGACGTCGATAAGACATGAAAAGCCGCCATATCAAATGCAAGGAATATTGTTAGATTTTTAAATAATAATTTGGTCACTCGATATCCACCGTTGTTTGTGGGACACATTGACTTGATGGAAGCGCAATAAAAATGGCAAGTTATTTATTTCCTTTATCCTGAGAGCTTCTTGCTCTCATGAATTTGTAACGCGTCCTCTGGTGAAACTAACGTACGTCAAGTACCAGGAGACGTTATTTCTTTCACACAAACCCCTGCGCTGGCATTAATTTAGACACGGTAACATCGAGGACGAGGTGCGAGCAAGTTGCATTGCATCACAATTAGATTCCTACACAAAAGCCTCGGCCCGAACCACACTCACTTCGTATTGCCAACCGTGTCAGTAACACAAAATAAAATGACTTAAAGGGTATTATTGATTCGAGCCCGTTGGCGGCAATAAACTCGACGCGGAAAGTGGCTTTTTAATAGTGGTGCAGAGCTAAGCTTGAGGCTTCGGAAATCTCCTCCGTGATTTAAATTAATTTAACTTGATTACAGTCTCTTCCCACTTAGTTGTTTTCAGCCTACGTTCTAAAACGTGTTTTTTGAGGGGGTAAAATGTTGTATAATAATAATAATCCTTGCATTTGATACAGCAGCTTTTCACATCTTATCGACGTCCCAAAGCGCTTCACAGAATATACTGTAAAGTGAATTGACTGTATATTTTGTGGGCCAAACGCGGCAGCCAATTGCGCACAGCAGCGTCTCCCCCCCCCCACACACACACACACACACACACACAGTCAGGGATTGAAAATGACCAATTTTTATTATTGTGTGTTTTTTTTAGGGGTGGGGGGGGGACGACGACAAATGATTATTATTAGGCGTGTGGAGCGATATAAAATGGACTGCTCAAGACACGTTTATCCTGGAATGGCTAAGATGCCGTTAATATTTCCCGAATTATTCTCAATTTTTGTATCACAGCAGAGCAGCAAAACGTGGCTGAATGTGAATCGGACTGAATTTTCAAACCAGAGTACTGCAGTTATGTAACACAATTATACCAATTACATAAAGGTAGCGTTTTTTTAACGGCTTGTTATTTTAAGGCAGCTGAATGTTGCACGCGATCGATTGTGTCGGGGAGGGGAGTTGGGGGAAGGGGGAGATCAGAAGAGAATATTGAGGGACAATCTCTCTGAGCCACTCGCTTTTACATTAAACGTGATCTAGATCTTAACCCCTAAACCATCTCCCCCTTCCGTGCTCAGACTATTTTGTTCCTTGCAATATTTAATGGTTCCTTTTACGTCAGTGTGTTTCAATGATCAATTGTGGAGCTCCTGTAACTCAGTGGTTAGAGCGCTCGCCTTACAAGGGTGGGAGACCTGTGTTCGATTCCAGGCAGGTCAGGGCCAAACCTTGAGCAAGTTTCCTAACTCCACACACACACACGCACGCGCGTGTAATAATAATCCCTCCCCCACAAAAACCCCACAATAATAAAATTGGTCATTTTCAATCTACGACTGTTTGTGGGGTGGGAACGCTGCTGTGCGCAATTGGCTGCCGCGTTTCGCCCACAAATATATATCCAGTCAACTCTAGAAGACATGAAAACATGAAAAGCATTGTATCAAACGCAAGGATTATTACGAGTACTGTGGTATTATTATTATTCGATGGTAGCTATGCTACATTTCTGCATTCTTTCGTGTTGACATCAGTTTTTTTTCATGGAAATCTCGATCGCCACCTCCTTTTAAATTGTTTCGGGTCAGTGGGCAAAAAGTATCCCACTGGGTGGCGTTTAAATAAATCGCGCACGTACTTACGCAAGAAATGTCTTCGGAGCGCGGAAAAGCTATTAGTCTCGACAACACAGTGCTTTTTCTTTGACAGACTAATCCCACTTATCCCACCACCTCTGTACTGTCTGCCCTGTCGCACTTGTTATTTGGAAGCCAAGGCGCCCTTTACACTCAACAGGGAACAGCTAGTCAATGTAGCAGGTTTGCCACCCAACAAATAAATTAGCAGCATTTCCCTTTACAGGCTGAACGAGGTGTTAAGTGATGTTAAAGTGCATTATGCCGAACTGTGCAGGGAACGAACGCTGATGTTCATGTGGGATTGGTGAAGCCTTCAATAAACAGTGCTGCCCTGACATTAATAAAATAAATCCTCATGTCTTGGCTACTGTAATAATAACAATGCCGATCGTTGCATTGGATAAGAGCGCCTTTTCAACTCTCCTAGACCAGCGGTTTCTCAACCTTTTTCAGTAATGTACCCCCTTGTTAATTTTCAACATTATCGTGTACCTCCCCACCCCCCACACCCCACTCAACCACACACACACACACACACACTACCCCCCCCCCTCATTCCACTTGCATTTTATGACCAAGCTTTTCTGATATAACAAAACAACTCGCGACGTACACAACTAGCGGAATAACAATTAACTATACAATTTGGAAGGCTATAAAAAGCTAAATGAGAGAGCGAAATAAATCAATGTACCCCCACCTCTACCCACTCAAAGGCATTTTGTATCTCCTGGGATACATGTCCCTCTGATTGACATCCGCTGTCCTAGACTGTGTCTCAAAACACTTCACAGAAAGTGAACTGACTGTATATTTTGTGGGCGAAACGCGGGAGCCGATTGCACGGCAGCGTTCCCCCCCCACAAACAGTCAACAGCGGATTGAAGTGACCAATTTATTATTTTTTCTTCTTCAGGGATTATTATCAGGCGTGTGTGTGTGTGTGTGTGTGTGTGTGTGTGGTGTGTGTGTGTGTGGAGTATGGAAACTTGCCCAAGGTTTTGCCCTGACCTGCCGGGAATCGAACCCAGGATATCTCGCTTGTGAGGAATGTGCTCTAACCACTGAACTACAGGACTTACACACGCACATATATATATATATTTATAATATATTGTATAAATATATAGATACTCATATAAGTGTAAGATGGTACATTGCAAAGGCCCAGAGGGCTGAGAGAACCTAAATTGAAGAGCTTGTGAATACCAACCCGAGCAGAAACGCTTTGAAATAGTAGACAAAATACAAAAGTCTCGCAAAACAGTGAAAATGATCCGATATGACGTTTGGCTTAAACGGCTATTAGGAATGAACATTTGGTGCTTTTTCGGCCTGAGCTGTTCTGACGTGGGACTAAAGGGGGAAATGATATTCTCTGTGATTGTTTCGCAAACGCCAATCGGGAAAGAAAGGTTCATTTACAGAACCCCTCGTTTACGCCACAGCACTTTCGACAGCGCTGACTTTCTCTGGCTGTCGAGCGTAGGGACGATTTTGTTTCGTCTGCCACAGAGACCGACACAATCAATTACTCACAATAACTCATGACAAATAACTCAAAACAATAAATACATTTCTCTGGGGCCGGCCCAACTAACACACGCCGACAACGGGTTCAACCTCCGAGCATGTTCTCTAAGAGAACTTTAAAACATTTACTTAAAAAACCTTTAGCTCAGAGGGATTTTTGGAATCATTTTGGGCAGAAACTCGATTTTGTGGCTTTAAATCCAACATTGTACTGTCTGCACCTTGACAAAAACAAACTGCGTTAAATAGTGAATTCACTCAGCTCTCGAATATGATTATATTCCAATCATATTGAAACTCTCTCTCTCTCTCTGTCTCGAGTTTATACCACCCTGAATTTTGTGGACGAAACGCGGCAGCCAATTGCGTACAGCAATGTCCCACAAACAGTCGCGGATTGAGTGACTGAATTCTTGTCGTTTTTTTTTTAGTTGTTGAGGGATTATTATCAGACATGTGGAGAGTAAGGAAACTTGCCCAAGGTTTGGCCCCGGCCGGGATTCGAAACCAGGTCTCTCGCTTTGCGAGGGCGAGTGCTCTAACCTACAGGACTCCACAAAGTCAATCCACGTGACTGTTTGTGGGACTGTTTTTTAATGTAAGCTTTTATAAGTGAAGGCAAAACATAAAACTGCAGAGAGTTCCCATGGGTTGGTGTCTCTTCAACACAGTGGCTGCGTTGGCTTCTCGTTGTGGGTTCAATAACAAGCCCGATCGAGCTACATTTCCGGCTCCTGTTTTTATCAAAATCTGCAAGTAACGTTCTGAAATTCTCAGTGAGGAGTTTTTGAGGCGTTATTGTTCCTTGACTCCTTTGCTGAACGCCCTGGCTCAGATGGGAACCTCAACCTCACGACTCAATTTACAAGACACGGTTTACACAGTCCCGTTTCCCACCATACTAACTGGCAGTTTTTTGTCTAACATCGCTAGATTTACTTCAACACTGATTTCAAATTCTACTCTTTCCACTGTCCTATTGACTTTATTTCAATCCATTATGTTTAGCAAATTGCTTTCTGCTCTGCCCTGAATCAGCGACAGATAAAATAAACTGGTGTTTTATTATTTTGCATTTTCTGGCAACGCCAGAAAAAACAACTCCCCAGACTGAAATGGAATAGCAAAAATATATTTTTACGCGGGTGGTGTGGGGGTGGGAGAGGGGGGGGTTGGTGAGAGAAGGAAGTGTGTTGTATTCTGGAGGAAAGAAAGGCCTTGTGAGAGACGAAGGAAATATCATCTTAAATAATAAACCTTTCGACATGAATTTTGAAGTAGATAATTGACTAGAACCAGAAGGGAGATGAGATTAATTTAATTTTTTTTTAATACACACACACACACACACACACACACACGCACACGGACGTAATAACAACTTTCAAAAGGAATTTGGGCAGGCGCTTGAAAAGGGGTAAAAAAGTTTTGCAAAGGTAACATACACACATGCGCGCACGTGCACACACACACGCACACACGCACACACACACACGCACACATGCACACACACACACACACATACGCGCACACAAACACTCACCTTTGTTTACCTAGCTGTAAGTAGGAACCCAGTTATTAGTCGATTGGCGGATCGATTTCTGGGGGGGGGGGGGGTAATAATCCCTTCAAAATAAATCAATGGTGGTCACTCAAACCATGACCGTTTGTGGTGGGGGTGGGTGGGGGTGTGGGAACGCCGCTGTGCGCAATTGGCTGCCGCATTTCTCCCACAAAACATACAGTCAATTCACTTTACGGTATATTCTATGGAGCGCTTTGAGGCACAGTCCGGAAGACAAACTCAAGGATTATTCTTACTGGTATTATAGTTATTATTCGGACCAAGTGAAGGAACCAGCCTGACACCCATCGGCTGTGACTCAAACTATCACAACCGCAACACAATGTGGGTGAGAATGTTCAAGGTCTTTCAATAAACATTAATGAAGCTTCTTTATAAACGCGCAGACACGATCAGCAATGTGATGGTATCGTTGTCTTGAAGGACACAATGTTATTCTCCTCTTTATAACTGTAATAACAATAATAATAATAATCCGTGTGTTTGATATCGCGCTTTTCACATTCCCACAAACAGTCGTGGATTGAAAACGGACAATTTTTATTATTGCGTTTTGTTTTGGAGGGATTATTATTAGGCGTGTGTGTGTGTGTGTGTGTGTGCGGAGTAAGGAAACTTGCCCAAGGTTTCGCCCCTGACCTGCCTGGATTCGAACACAGGGTCTCACGCTTGTTTGTAAGGCAAGAGTGCTCTAACCACTGTATAAAAACCGTGATGCATTTTTAAATTTTTTTAAAAAAAAATAGTCAAGAAATCCTCTGTACAAACACAAGCCCGGATGATTAAAAACCCCTTGAGAACTCTTTGGAACTTTACAAAAAAAACTTATATTCCGCCTCTTTGGTTATTTAAACGAAATCGCTGTAAAAATAGCCGGGGAATTATCGTTACGCCGTAAAAAAAACAAACAACGGGAAGTGTAACGGAGACAAAGCGTGTCGTGTTACATTTTACAGGGGGAAAGAAAAAACGCCGAGGTTTTTTTTTCTCTTTCCCGAGTTTCGATTCAGGTGCGAGACGATTGTGCGCAACGTTTAAATAAACCTGAAAATAACGCATTGAATGGCAGTGAAGTGTGTGATGAGCTGCCACGGAACACACTGTTCGTGCCGGGGTTTAGCCGAGAAGGCACAGTCTCCGGGTGAGTTAATGAGATGAAATGTTCTTTTATATTCTCTTGTGTTTATCTGAACGGGGAGACTGGGGGGGATATTCTGTGGAGGAAACAGGTGACGGCGAGGTCGGTAAACGCGCAAGAGTCCTCAGATCACAAGCAGCCGATCGCGCATCGCATGGCGTTCCCCACGAACAGTCGCGGAATCAACTGCGCGATGCTTTGCGGAATCCTGTCTCTGGGCGGTGAGAGCGATCGCCCGATAATAATCCCTCGAGAAAAAAATACACAGATGATAAATGAGTCGCTCGAATCCACGGCTGTTTGTGTGGAGGGAGGGGTGACACTGCCGTGAGCGACTGGCTACCGCGTTTCGCCCACAAATATATATATATATAGATATATACAGTCAAGACGTGAGGAGCGCTATATCAAATACAAGGATTATTAGTATTATTCATATTCTTATTATGGGTTGATTCAGCTGAGTGAAGAGTAACGCTTGAATAATAATAATATATCATCACAAAAAAACACAGCCACTTGTCGCGTCGTCAAGACGGCATTAAAATGCCTCAGAAGATTAACTAACGGTGCAGCGCAGAGATTGTGTGTTTGCGGACGTACATTCAGTGCTTTACTCACCAACACACAATGGAATCGATTTGGCAATTAAGTTGGGCGATTCTCAAATGAACTGTACGCACACAGCACCTGTGACGACGCGACCCTCGATAACCGTTACCGTAGGCAAGTCTGGCTGCTCTGGCGCGTGGAACTCGGAGCAAAGTTAAATTGCCTCGGCTCTAGCGAACGTCAATGCCTCGTTAGTATCCTGATAATAATAATAATAATATTAATCCTTGCATTTGACGTAGCGGCTTTTTTTTCACATCTTATCCACGAATATATTCTGTAAAGCGAATGGACACAAACAGTCGTGGATTGAAAATGACCCATTTGTATTATCGTGTTGTGATTTTTTTGGAGGGACTATTGTTAGGTGTGTGCGTGCGTGTGTGTGTGCGCTTGTGCGTGCGTGTGTGTGTGCGTGCGTGTGTGTGCGTGCGTGTGTGTGTGCGTGCGTGTGTGTGTGCGTGCGTGTGTGGAGTAAGGAAACTCGCCCAAGGTTTCGCCCCTGACCTGTGGCTGGATTCGAAACACACAGGTCTCTCACTCGCGCCTCTTAAGGCGAGTGAGAGGCTCTAACCCACTGAAGCTACAGCGGACGTTTCAGTGTTTGTGAGAAGGATTACAATTGTAGTCTATGTTACAATCCCTTTGATACAAAGCCTTATCGCGCCTCTGAGACGTCTCGGAGAGCTTCGCGCAGTCTAGCCAGCTGACACGCTGCCTATCTTGCCACTGATCACACAGCGATAGGGCAAAGTGGTTTCCAGTTCCCTGTGACTGCTTTGCTCCATCCTGTGGCAACCTCGGTCAATTACAATTGCAACCCTTGAAGGTTCAAACCCCGCCATCACCTCCACTATCTGGCGTCAAATGCTGACTTGACTCATTGCGAAACGAGGGATGTGAAAAGGCACAGAGGCACCTATCGACGAATCCCTCCGGACGATACGTAAATAATAATAATAATCATAATCGGATCGTTTTAACACACGACTGTTTGTGGGTGGGGGTGTGGGGGAGGGGGGGGGGGTGCGTGGGGGGGGGGGGAGAAGGGGGGACGCTGCTGTGCGCAATTGGCTGCCTCGTTTCTCCCGCAAAATATGCGGTTCGACGCGCGTTACACTATGACCCGTGACGTGCTTTGAGACGCCTCGAAAAGATGCAATAAGTGGCTGTAATCACAGTATATTCACAGAATAGACTGTAAAGTGAACCGACTGTATATATATACATATATATATATATTTGTGGGTGAAACACGGCAGCCAATTGCGCACAGCAGCGTCCCCCCCCCCACCCCCCCGCCCCCCCAAACACACAAACAGTCGTGGATTGAAAATGACCAATTTTTATTATTGTGGGTTTTTTTTAGGCATGTGTGTCTGTGTGTGTGTCTGTGTATGTGTGTGTGTGTGTGTGTGTGTGTGTGGGTGGGTGGGTGTGTGGAGTAAGGAAACTCTCCCAAGGTTTCACCCTGACCTGCCTGGATTCGAACACACAGGTCCAAACTGAATTGAACAATTCCAATTGAACAAACCATACATAAAAAATAATTTTTTGTCCCCCGGAGGCCTGGAGAGCGAGAGCAATCTAGTTTCTGCGGTTTGCGCTATTATCAAGACGCGATAATTTTTTTGTTGCTGTTTGATGCTGTTGCTGCTTTAACCTGGTGAGTTATTCATGGGTGTGTTGTTACCAAGACGACTAGAAAGTGGTATGTTTTTTTTTCCAGCACCCCCTTTCCCTCCCCACCCCCGCACCCCCCTTTCCCCCCTTTCCCTCTCCACCCCCCCCACCCCCGCGCACCCCCCTTTCCCTCTCCCCCCCCCCCCCCCCCCCCCCCACACCCCCCTTCCCACCCACGCAATCCAGGACGTTTCATTAGCGTTTAAAACCCTGGCTTCTCACCCGGGTGTATATATTTTTTTGCGCTGAGCTAAACTGAGCATTTTTTCTTTGCAAAGTGCCAGCTCCTGTGAAACTAATTAGATTAAAAGTCTTTCCGCTGATTTGCAACTGTACACCGAGTTCCTCTTTGCTTCTGAAGTGTTATCGTACACGTTTAGAGTCACTGTTCTCTCTGGGGCTAGTGTGGGGGTGGGGGAGAGGTGGGTGGTGGGTGGTGGGGGGGGGGGGAAACAAAGAGGTAAGGAAACTATGAAAGCACATATATATAGTCAATATCATTTGAATGCTTTACGACGTGTAAGGTGCTCACAAGGCAATAATAATCCTGGAATTTTCATACAGCGTTTTTCACGTCTTCTAGACTGTGTCTCAAAACGCTTCACAGAATATACTGTAAAGTGAATTGACTGTATATATATATATATGTATTTGTGGGAGAGTGAAACGCGGCAGCCAATTGCGCACAGCAGCGTTCCCCCACCCCACACACGCACACACACACACACAGCCCGGGGTTGAAAATGACCAATTTATGTCTCAAAAAGCGCTTCTCGGAATTATACTGTCAAGCGAAAGGACTGTATATTTTGTGGGCCAAACGTACTCGACAATGTTTCAGCGCAAGTTGGGTTGTATGTAGTGACCCAACACAGCAAAAAAAGGTCTGTTGTCCCTGCTCACCAGGCGACA
>CM068749.1:23555552-23606453 GCA_035084275.1 Hydrolagus colliei
TCTAACCCTCATCCTGACGTTCGGACTAATGAACCTTCGAGTGGCCCGTTTCCTTAACTCCACACACACACACACACACACAATAATAATCCCTCCCACAAAAACACAATAATAAAAAATTGGTCATTTCAACCCACGACTGTGTGTGTGTGTGTGTGTGGGGGGGGGGAAACGCTGCTAGTGCGCAATCGGCTGCCACGTTTTGCCCACAAATATATATCCAGTCACTTCACTTTACAGCATATTCTGTGAAGCGCTTCGAGACACGGTCTAGAAGACGTGAAAAGCCGCGATATCAAATGCCAGGATTATTATTATTATTATTATCCTCACTGCTCCCGTGTTGTGTTGTATTGTATTTGGCACCACCTGAACCTCGGCCCAGTTTGTGTGTGTGTGTGTGTGTGTCCCTCACCATTCCCTCCACGCACACGCACGCACACACACACACGCATGCACACACGCACACACACACACGCACACATGCACACACGCACACACGCACACAGTTTAGCAGATAACGGAACCATACCGACTAGTATGACAGTCTACGCCTGATTGGTGCTGTATTAGCTGATATCAGCCAGGTTGGCACACACACACACACACACACACACAGATTGTTTGTGTCTGAGAACAAACGGATAAGATCAGTCAGGTCAGGGCTGTTTTGCTGCGGCTCTGTGTTATTCACGAATCCATGTCGGCGATGGCACGCTGTCTGGACGTGGCTGTGACCGTTGTTATCGGCCTTATCGCCCACGCGGTTTCTAAACATTTAAGGCCCGATTTTGTCAGAATTTGGCAAGATTCTTAATAGCAAAAGAACAATTATAAGAGCGTCCGACAGCATTCTTCCCAGACTGAGCCTCAAAGTGCTTCTTGGATCATACTGTCAATATATCGCTCCGAGCTTCGCGATCCCATATCCCTCCCTCCCCTCCTCCCTCCCTCCCCCCCACTCCCTCCCTCCCCCCCCCCCACCCCCCCCCATCTCTCAACGCTTTGGACGTCCTCCTGACCTGAAAGGCGCCAGACAATTGTAATTTTGTTGTTGTTGTCGTTAAGGCCGTGAGCTGTTAAACAACAACGGGGTACACAGCAGCCTCGCAGATCTCGGTTGATTTCTGAAGTATCGTACATTAAAAAAAAATGTACCATCAGAACATAGGAATAAAGAGCAGGAGTAGGCCATTCAGCCCCTCAAGCCTGCCCCCGCACCACCCCCTCACCATTCAATCAGATCATGGCCGATCTTCTAATCTAACTCCACCTGCCCCTGCCTTATCCCCCCATATCCCGTAATCCCTTTATCCATAAGAAATCACATCTCCTGTGACCCACACAGTAGAGTACTGTACACAGCTTTCCAAACAACAACAACAACAACAAATTACATTTATAGAGCGCCTTTCACGTCGGGAGGACGTCCCAAGGCGCTGCACAGGAGGCGTGTGACCCGAGCTGAGAGGGGCAGTGTTTGGGAAGGGGTGAGACACGAAGGGGAGGTAAAAGAGTTCGGGGTGGAACAAAAGGCACGATCGAAGAGGAAGTCTTCAAACCGGCCTTGAAAGAGGAAAGGGAAGAGGCGAAACGGAGGGATTGAGGGATGGCATTCCATAGGGTGGGAGCGGAGAAAACTGAAGGCCCGGCCTCCGATGGTGGGGCGGTTCGGGCGGGGGCTTGGAGCAGACAAGTCCTGCTGAACGGAGGGTCCGGGTGGGCTTGTAGGGGAGAGTAGATCGGTTAAATAGGGCGGGGCAAGGCCGTGTAAGGCCTTGAAGGTGAGGACGAGGATCTTGAACTCGATCCTCTGGAGGATGGGGAGCCAGTGGAGACGGGCGAGGGTGGGGGTTATGTGGTCGCGGAGGCGGGTGCGGGATAGTACACTGGTTGCAGAGTTTGGGATGACCTGCAGCCTGTGAATGGAGGAACTGGGGAGGCCGACGAGGAGAGAGTTTCCGTAGTCCAGCCGTGAGGTGATGTACGCGTGCACGAGTGTTTCGGCAGCGCGGGGGGTAAGATAATTGCGGAGCCTGGCAATGTTGCGCAGGTGGAAATAAGCGGTGCCGGTCAAGGCGCGGATGTGGGGGAGGAAGGAAAGTTTTTGATCGAACATGATGCCGAGGTTCCTGATTGGCTTTGTGAGGTGGAGAGTGCAGCCTTGGATGTTGAGGCTGGCAGCGCCCGATGTGCGGAGGCGCTGGCTTGAGCCAATCAGGAGGGCCTCGGTCTCACTCACGTTCAATTGCAAAAAGTTGTCCCTCGTCCAGGACTCGATGTCGGACAGACATGCTGTCAGAACATCGATGGTCTGGGGGTTGAGGGATGAGGCAGAAAGGTACAACTGGGTGTCGTCCGCATACATGTGGAAATTTACCCCATGTTTGCGGATGACGTCGCAAACATGGATAATGTTGATAACAAACATTTCTCTCTCTCTGGGAAAAAACATACCGCGTTCCAGCCTCGGTACGAAACCCACAAGTGTGATCCGGCGCTTAAATAATCCTTGTGTTTTGACCCCGGCATCCGATACTGCTCCCCTTTCACGTCTTCCAGACTGCGCTTCGCAGCATAATAATGTCTTCTAGACTGTGTCTCAAAGTGCTTCACAGAATACACTGCCCTGTACTGTAAAGCGAATTGACTGTGTTTTGTGGGCGAAACTGTTTACGGCAAAATACAGTACAGGATTCTGTTCAACAGCAGCAACGTATCACGTGTCAACACTCGGAAACAGAGAGACAGACAGACAGACAGACAGACAGACAGACAGACAGGACAGACAGACAGACAGACAGACAGACAGACAGACAGACAGACAGACAGACAGACAGACAGACAGACAGACAGACAAGACAGACACGCGGAGCTCCTTCTACTTCCACTGAACAACAGAGGCTACAAACCCAGCACGAAGAGGTGAGGTACAGAGTTTACCTGTCCCAGTAAACTTCCTCCTCCCCACCTCTGTGAACCCGCTAACCCCCCACAGCCCCCACCACCCCCCCCACTCCCGTATCGACCCGTTGTCTCCCTCCCCTCCGCAGGCTCTGGCCTGCTCCACCGCCCGTGGTTTCCACAGACAAGTCACGGATTGAGCGACAAAATTATTATTATTATTATTATTATTATTGAAAAGGATTATTGACCCGACGAAAAGCCACCCGAGGATCGAAAGAACAACCGGGGTTTTTCCTACTTACCGGAATAGAACCCGGGTCCTCTCCTCGCTTGCCAGGCCAGCGCTCTCTAACCAGCCGGCCACAAGGACCCCACATCCAAAGGGAATAAGTCCACTCCTATATATTTATAATAATAATAATAATAAATCCTGGCATTCGATATCGCGGCTTTTCGTGTCTTCTAGACCGTTTCTCAAAGCGTTTCACAGAATATACTGTAAAGTGGATTGACTGTATATTTGTGGGTTACATACATATATATATACACACACAGTATATAGATATATATATATATATATATACACACAGTATGTAGTTTACTAATGACAATTCCCTGCGCACTATATTGTCTTGTTAAGCGAGTGCAGATGTAAGGAGGCTGGTGGAATCTGGTGGAGAGTCTCACCTCAGACGAGCTGTGGTGTCAGCCTGGCTGGATCTAGAGAGACACTGGCATCACGTGTAGTATTCTTCTAGAGTGGCTTCAGAACAAACTTGTTGGTTGTCTCCCCCCCCACCCACCCTACCTCCCCCCCACCCCACCCCACTACACTCAAACGCAGCAGGATAAATCTCAGCAGCCAACACAGGAATCACAACAAACTAGAAGAAAAGGTAGAACAACAACAATCCTGATGATAATATAAACAATAAGAAGAATCCTTGCATTTGATGTAATAATAATAATAATAATAATAATAATAATCCCTCCCCCCAAAAAATACACACAATAATAAAAATTGGTCATTTTCAATCCGCGGCTGTTTGAGGGACGGACAGACAGACGCTGCTGTGCGCAATCGGCTGCCGCGTTTCGCCCACAAACATATACCTACAGTCAATTCACTTTACAGTCTATTCCGTGAAACGCTTTGAGACACAGTCGATGAGGTGTGAGAAGCCGCGATATCAAATGCAAAGATTATTGTATTATATTATAATATACAATAATAATAATAATAATAATAATCCTTGCAGTTGCTATAGCGGCTTTTCACGCTATATTTGGGGGACGTCTCAAAAGCGCTTCACGGGACACACCGTCTAGTGTAGTGACTGTGTATTGTGTGGGCGGCACCAACAAGACTTCCAGTCAGTGACTGGATCACTCACCATCCTTGATGCCACATTGGTGGGTTTGTTGGTGGGTTGAGAGGCAGCCACAAGCCTACACAAGTTCCCCACCCCCCCCCCCCATCTCCTCTCTCTCCACCCCCCCCCCCCCCCCCCCCCCCCCCCACCCTCCCCCAACGCCTCACTCCCATTGGTTGTCACAGGGCGCCAGGACCACCCAATGACATCCCCTCACACGGGATTGGCCGGAGGCAGAGAGTCAATCACATCCCGAGCTCAGCCTGATTGGCCAGGGCTCCAACACACAAAGCTCATGACAAGACAGACAGACAGACAGGATGGACAGACAGACAGACAGGATGGACAGACAGACAGACAGACAGGATGGACAGACAGACAGACAGACAGGATGGACAGACAGACAGACAGACAGGATGGACAGACAGACAGACAGGACAGGATGGACAGACAGACAGACAGACAGGATGGACAGACAGACAGACAGACAGGATGGACAGACAGACAGACAGGATGGACAGACAGACAGACAGGATGGACAGACAGACAGACAGGATGGACAGACAGACAGATAAATAGGATGGACAGACAGACAGATAGGATGGACAGACAGACAGATTAGTCAGACAGACGAAGCTTGTATAGACAGACAGACAGGTTAGACTGACAGACAACAGGTTGGAGAGACAGACACACAGACTGGACAGAGAGAGAGACAGAGAGACAGACAGACAGAGAGAGAGACAGAGAGACAGACAGACAGAGAGAGAGACAGACAGACAGAGAGAGAGACAGAGAGACAGAACCACAAGATACTACAGCTGCTGGGAATCTGAAACAAAAACAAAAGTTGCTGGGGAAACTCAGCAGGTCAGAGAGACACAGACTGGACAGAGAGACACACAGACTGGACAGAGAGACAAGACAGAGAGAGAGACACACACACAGACAAGTTGCAGGTTGTGAAGACAGACACAGACAGACAGCAGGTAGGAGAGTCAGACAGACAGATAGACAACAGATTGGAGACACAGACAGAGAGTAGTGTATAAGTAACCCCCAACCAAAGCCAGTATATCATTAAAACAAACTCTCACTCACTCTCTCTCTCTCTCTCTCTCTGTCTCACATCTCCTGTCTGTGGCCAAAATGGAAACTCTGATTGGGTTGGAGGAAAAAAAAAGGAAGGAGGGGATAGAGGGATGGAGAGGGAGGAGAGAGGGAGGGGAGGAGAGAGGGAGGAAAGGGATGGAGAGGGAGGAGAGAGGGAGGGGAGAGGGAGGGAGGGAGGAAAGGGATGGAGAGAGAAGAGAGAGGGAGGGGAGGGAGGGAGGAGGAGAAGGGAGGAAAGGGATGGAGAGGGAGGAGAGAGGAGGGAGGGAGGGGAGGGGAGGGGAGGGGAGGAGAGAGGGAGGGAGGGAGGGGAGGAGAGAGGGAGGAGAGAGGGAGGAAAGGGAGGAGGAGAGATTGCGGAGTTTGCACTAGATTTCAGTACCAATTCTCTGCAGCTCCTGAACTTTACCAACTGTTCAGGGAAAATATTTACACACAAACACACACACACACACACACATACATATACACACAACACACATGCATATACACACACATACATATACACACACACACATACACACACACAGACATATAATTCATACACACATATATATAATATACAGTATAGACACACACACACACATATAATACACACATATATATGTGTGAACACATATATATTACACACACAATGTACAACAATTCTATTCAACAAGTGATGTAATCAGTGCAGTACAGAGAGAGAGAGAGAGGCAATGTCACACCCTGGGCTGTGTGAACAACAACAACACAGAGAGAGGGGGGGGGGGGGGGGAGTTAGCACTTACCTGGCTCTGCAAGCCCCCCTCACTCACTCACTCACTAACTCACTCACACTCTCTCTCTGTCTCTCACTCTCAGCCCAAAGAAGCTGGGAGTCAGTGACAAGAGGCTGTGACCCGCCTCCTGTGTAAAGCACTGCCCCCATCTCCTGTCACTCACTCACTAACTAACTCAGCCTGCCTGGTAAATAGCATCTCACATAACTAACCAATTAACTCACTCACTCACTAATTCACTAACTCACTCACCCACTCACTCAGCCTGCCTGGTAAATAGCATCTCATTAACTAACCAATTAATTAACTCATTCACTAACTATCTCACTCACTCACTCACTCACTCAGCCTGCCTGGTAAATAGCATCTCACTAACTAACCAATTAATTCACTCACTCCACTAACTCACTCACTCACTAACTCACTAACTATCTCACTCCCTCACTCACTCAGCCTGCCTGGTAAATAGCATCTCACTAACTAACCAATTAACTAACTAACTAACCAACTAACTAACCAACTGACCAACTAACTAACTCACTAACTAACTAACTAACTCATTCACCCACTCACTCAGCCTGCCTGGTAAATAGCATCTCACTAACTAACCCACTAACTAACTTACTCAGCCTGACTGCTTAACGCCATCTCACTCACTCACTCACTATTCCACTCGCTCACTCATTACCGTAAGCGCTCTGAGACGCCCCCCGCTTTCGTGTCAGGAGGACGTCCAAACAGGGTTGGGGGGGGGGGGGGGGGGGGGGTTTGGGGGGGAAGGGGTTGTGGGGGGAGGATTAGGAGTTGCTAATGGGTCCATCAAAGAAGACCTGAAGGAGGCCAGGGAGGGGGCGAGCGAGCGAGGGCGAGGGATGGAGTTCCAGAGGTTGGGGGCAGAGTGACTCTAAAGGCTTGCCCGCCAATGTCAGGGCGGGGGGTGGGGTGGGGTGGGGTGGGGTGGGGGGGGTAAGGTTAGGCAGAGATGAAAGAGGTGGGTCTTGAGGCCCGGCCTTCAGGGAGGTGAAAGGGGGTTGGAGTTCCAGAGGGTTGGTTGGTTGGGGGTTGGGAGGAGAGAGAGAGAGAGTGAAAGGAAATTGAAAGTGCAGGGTTGCAGTAGACACTACCCCATCCGCTTGCCTGTCACCACTTCCCCCCCCTCTCTCGCGCCCGCGTCGCCAGGGCGATGCCAACATAACCGGGTCAGAGAAATGCGCCAAAGAAGCCAAGTGGTGAGTTGCTGGCTCGGAACCCTGAGAGACACGCGCAAACCGCATCCAACCAAGACACAGACAAAGCAACTTGCATTTACACAAGCAAGCGCCCTTCACACAGGGTTAGCGCGGTGGGGGGGGGGGGGGGGGGGAGGGAGACGGGGGGGGAAGGGGAGACCGGGGGGGAGGGGAGTAAGCCGGATCAAAAAGAAAAGTCTTCAGACGGGACTCCGATGGTGATGCCTCAAATGGTGACTTCCGCTTGTGAATTTTTGCAATTTGCAATATTTGCAAAATTATTTAATTGCGAATTTTGAGAGATGTGTGTGGGGGGGGGGGGGGGGGGGGTATGGGGGTGGGGGTGGGGGGGAGAGGAAGGAGGTGTGGTGGGGAGGATGGATGAGAGAGGAGGGTGGGGGAGGGATTACCTGGAGACAAAAAAAAAAACTCCCATTTTGTTTTAAGCAAAAGATAAATTTAATTGTTCAATTACTTTTTGCCGAGAACTGCACTGGCTGAAAGCCTGTTTGAAAACCTTACACTTTGGATGTCCTTTGCACCTGAAAAATAGACTGGAATTCCTTGCTATACAGCGTCCCGATATACATCGTTTCGATTACACTTTGTTGATGAGTTAACAAATAGTCCGAAAAAAAATAATCCGAAAAATTGGGATGAATTGAGAGATACTAATAGCCGAATACATGTTTATATTAGTTGTTTGGTAAATGTACAAATAAGACGATAAATACAATTAAGGGAACACTGACTGGAGGCGGTCACCAAGGTTTCTGAGAATTTGTGAGGATAAGTTCTCGTTCTCAGAGGGACTAATTAATAATAATAATAATAATCTGTGCCAAAAAACACACGCAATAATAAACACTGGTCATTTTCAATCCACGACTGTTCGTGTGTGTGTGTGGTGGGGGGGGGTGGGGGGACGCTGCTGTGCGTAATTGGCTGCCGCGTTTCGCCCCACAATTATACACACAGTCACTTCACTTTACAGTATATTTGAAGCGCTTTGAGACGTCGAGAAGACGTGAAAAGCCTCGATATCAAAATGCAAGGATTAATATTAATATTATTGATGGGGTTAGTGGGCGGGGCGAGAGGGGGGGGGGCGGAGTCATTCAGATGAAACGGGGCGGGGTTTACCAGGGAAGTGCCCCGCCCTCTTTCCCCCCTCCCCCCCGCGTCACCAAACAGCTGATCGCCGGCACATGTCTGCTGTCTGGTGAGGCGGCGTGACGCAGGGAGAGAGGGAGGGGCCTCTCTGGTAAAGCCCGCCCTCCCTCTCACTACTCCGCCCCGCCCACTGACCACGTCAATCATCTCTGAATTAATAATATTAATAATAATAATCCTGCAATTGATGAACAAATTAAAGGTTAAAAAAGTATTAAAATTGTATAAAAATGGTATTAAAATTGTATAAAAATGGTATTAAAATTGTATAAAAATGGTATTAAAATTGTATTAAAAATTGTATTAAAATTGTATTAAAAATGGTATTGAAAAAACATACTTTTAAATCTTTATTTATATCTTTTATTAGACGTTTATTTTCATTTTCAATACAGTCCTAGTTAGTGTTGTTTTATGTCTCTATTTAATATGAGTGCGAGAAAATTTAGACCAGAAATGTCCTGAGGAAACATAATCCCACCCCACTCTATTGGGACGTCCTCGCTACTTATAAAGGCGCGATATAAATGTAAGTTTTGATTGATTGATTGATTGATTGATATTGATAGAATTAGACCCCAAGGGCCATTTAGGTTTTCGCTATACGATTAAAGTCGCTCTTTCCAGGGACCCGGCGACGACGTTAATGGAGGAGTCGCAGGTGTATTGTTTCCTGCACACGCACAGGTTTGCTCAGGACAGAGAGTACCAGGGCTCCGGGTTTCCGCCTCATTAATTCACTTGGCTATGGAAATGAGTTCTTGTGTTTCTCGTGTGAAGCCATTGTTGCGTTAATACTGGCCCGGCTTCTCCGTCAGCCGTGACCCGTTTTCTTTCTCCCCACACAATAGGGGAACTGGAATCCGAGAGGTGAAATATCCCACCTTTGCAATTGGATTTTTTTTTCTGCCACTTCCACTTCCCCCCCCTCCCCCACCCTGCAGCCCTTTCAATTTGGTTCTTGATATTTATTTTCTCTCTTGGCAACTTCCCACCCCCACCCCCCCCGCCTACCCACAGTGAACCAGGAGGAGTAAGTTTGCAATGCAATCTGTCCAGGTGATCACAACTAAAAACAAACGACGTTACCCAACAAGCCACAAAAGATTGATTAAAGGCATTTTTGGTCGCCTGCCTGCCTTGTTAATCATCTGCAAAAGTGGCTTTTCGCGTCTTTCTAGACCGTGTCTCAAAGCGCTTCACAGAATATACTGTAAAGTGAGTTGACTGTGTATATATATATATATTTGTGAGAGAGCGAAACGCGGCAGACGATTGCGCACAGCAGCGATCCCCCCACCCACCCCCCCCCCCAAAATGGTGGATTGAAAATGAACAATTTTTATTATTGTGTGTGTTTTTTTCGGAGGGATTATTATTAGGCGCGCGTGTGTGTGTGTTTGTATGGAGTAAGGAAACCTGCCCAGGGTTTCGCCCTGACCTGCCTTGGATAAGCTAGTTTTAAAATGTTGTTTCAGCTGTGGTGCGCAATAGTAAAATTGGTCATTTCAACCCATCAGCTCGTGTTTTTGTCATGTCTTCGCAGATCGGGTTCTCCAGTTTAGCGTTTTTCTCCTCACTCGCTCGCTCGCTCCTCAAACCTTTCGCTCATTGTGCGGGTCTCCGCGCAGCTGTATGAAGAATACATTGGGAATGTTGTGAAACAGTCATGGATGCGTTTTGCTGCAACGGGCACACACATAATGTCTGTCACTGATAAGGACAATGCCTGCATTGTCAGCTCGCTCAATAAAAGGTCTATTCAGAAATTCACCAGTAGGTGTATTGTTGGCTGATGTATTTGCACCATTATATTGTGGTTAGCCATTAGCACCAAGACTTGTCCAAAACAGTGATTTTCAGTATTTTTTTAAATATACATACATACACACAGTATATAATTTAAATTAAAAGAGCACATAAAATGTAAGACATACTAATTGTCTTACTTCCCATGCACAGAACTGGGAGGACCACACAAATTCAATTTGCGATCGGTGAAAGAAAAAGTATTTGTTTTTAAAAATAAATCTTCCCACGCAGCAAAAGATATTTGGAATAGACAGCTGGCTAATAAAGATATTAATTCTTAGGGTACTGCCAGCTAAATTGACGAGAGGATTCAATCATTTCGCCCACAAATATACAGTCAATTCACTTTACGGGATATTCTATGAAGCGCTTTGAGACGTCAATAAAATGTATACATCAAATGCAAGAATTATTATTGTTATCATTATTTCCTAGGCACCACAGCCGTGTATTTATTTTTTGTCATGATTTTCTGCAGGAATTTTCCATGCAATCAGTTTTTAATCGTTTGATTTGCGAGTGGTTGCGCGAGAGAATGCTTCAGGATAACCAATCTCAAACTATAACTATACTGTATATTGCAAAGTCTCAAAGATTGAAAGTCACCTCCCACACAAAGAATAAATTCTTCGAATATCTCCAGTTACTCCATGTTTTGACCCCCCCCCCCCCAGCTTCTCCCCCCCACCACCCCACACGCCACCCCCTACCCCACCAGTCCACCACCCGACTCACAGGATGGACTTGTGGAGCTTGACACAGAAGATGAGGAGGTGGGCTGTCAAGTTCTGGATCTTATGGAGGTTAATTAAGGTGATGGAAGTCAGTGAGCAGTGAGTGTTGGAAACGTCGAACCTCTCACACAAATGAAGCATTTTTCCCAGACACCTTTCACACATCTATGAGTTCTTTGAGTTTTAACAGGGGTCCCAGCTAACAATCCCCGTCGCCCCCCCCACCACCCACCCACCCACCCAAATAAAATTTGTTCATTCATTTCATAGCAGTTGGTGGGGGCATTGATGTGCAGGAATGCACTGCCTATACATTCACAATCACCCCCACTTTACAGCTTAAGACACAATAGATTCGAGGAATTTACTATATATCCTGCGAAAAGCTCTGAGACATCTCCCAACACGAACGTCTCCATATCAAGTTTATTATTATTCAATTTGTGAAACTTTGGTTTAATGTTCGACGTGACCAATCATCGGTTGAATCTTACACTCAGTCAACTGAAAATGTGGGCAGTGGGACACAGCGTGATCAGTATTATTATTATTATTATTCAAATATTTAATTTGTGATTGTAGGATTACTGTACATGTGTAGGTTTTGATGCATGGATAATAGGTTTTGCCCGGGTTTTCGCACGTGGCGGAACTCCAGGCTAACCAAACAACAACAACTTTGATTTATACAGCGCCCTCCACGCTGGAAAGCGTCTCAGAGCGCTTCAGAAATGACGGATCCTGGGGCCCGAGACAGGGGGAAAAAAGCTGACCGAATGCGCGGTTGAACAGAAGGGTCTTTGGCAAACAGAGGCCAGGAATTTCAAGGACAGTACTGTTGTTCGAAAGGCAATTTTGCCCTTAAAATGAAGGATCACGTGGAATATAGAATACAGCACACAAAGAGAGGCAAACACACAATAATAATAATGATAATAATCCTATCGCAGCTTTTCACGTCTTCTAGACTGTGTCTCAAAGCGCTTCACAGAATATACCATCAAGTGAAATGACTGTATATATATTTGTGGGCGAAACGCGGCAGCGTCCCCCCCCACAAACAGTTGTGGGTTTTTTGGAGGGATTATTGTGAGGCGCGCATATATGTATGTGTGTGTATGTGTGTGTGTGTATGTGTCTGTGTGTGTGTATGCGTGTGGAGTAAAGAAACTTTCCCAAGGTTTCGCCCTGACCTGCCGGGAATCGACCCCAGGTCTCTCGCTTGTGAGGCGAGCGCTCTAACCACCGAGCTACATCGACTCCCAACACAACACCCACAAACAAAAACACAGACAGACAGACAGACAGACAGACAGACAGACAGACAGACAGACAGACAGATCAAAAATAAAAAATCTAGTTCATATCTTCAGGAATTTTTAAAATAGTTGCCGAGAAGCAACCTTCTGTAGATAATTTTTTATTATGATCAACCAACAGAGGGCAGCCTCTGTTAGGGGATGGATGGTGCTGTTTAATGAACCCAACTTTACCTGTACAGTACTACACTGTGGTACCAAGATATTCATTCACCTTTGGTCACTTGTCCCTGTAACCCAAGTATTATTGGCGTTACTCTGCAATCACAACACCCTCAAAATAAATGGGGAATGGGGTGGTGGGGGTGGAGGGGAAGGGGTGGGCTGTGGGGGTGGAATTTAAATAATTTTCTAATTTTAGACCAATTCGAACCGCGAGACAGGGAAATGTAGAATAGGGCAGAGAGATAGAAAGTGAGCTACTGTACGTAATGAAAGAATATACTGTAATCTTTGCATTTAAGACATTTTCTACACCTCTCAAAATGTGAGAGGTGTGTGTGTGTGTGGAGTAAGGAAACTTGCCCAAGGTTTCACCCTGACCTGCCTGGATTCGAACCAAGGTCTCGCACTCGTTGGCCGACTGCTCTAACCACTGAGGTACGGGAGTCCCACCATAAGCTACGAATTCTTCACGATGCAAACATTTCTAGAAAAAAGGTAACAGTGAGGATTGCGATCCTCCTGGCAACAGGACTGGAGAAACACATCGGAGAAGATTCGTACAAAGAGCAAAAGCAGTGACCAGTTTCTTAGCAACAGCTGTGTAACTAGCTTAGCACGAGAGAGAGAGGGAGAGGAGACAAAACAGATGCTAATGTTTTTTTCGGGGGCGTACGTGGCAGTTTTAGAATAGAGCAAGTCCTGGCTCCGTGAAGCACGATACTGTACAAGAAACTACTGTAGCTTTAAGACGCGTGCATTCATTTCAGCAGCAAAAGTAGAGAGGGTTTACCCGAGGAAAAGGAAAGATTCTTATCAAGGACAGGAGAACTTAATCCACAAACACTAACCAAGAGAGAATTGTTATTATTATTACTTTTTTTAAATAAAAAAGTTGTGTTTTGCATTGCATTCGCAAGTCGCGTCACGCGACAGGTTGTGGGTCAAATGTTACCAAGATAGCCCAGACACTGGCTCAACTGATCGGTCTAAACAAGTCTACCATGATATTGAAACGTATAAAAGAGGTGAAAAGCGCTACATGACATGCAAGGATCATTGTATTATCAATGATATTATTATTGATATTATTATTGATATTATTATTGACATTAGTGCCTTGGGATACCCTCCCGAACGTGAAAAGTGCTTTATACAAATATAATTTTATATTGTATTCTATCTCCGGGACGGACGGACGGACGGATGTAACTCTCAGCTTGGGTTTGGCTACGCTTCTGTGTGTGGACAGTGTTTGTGGGGACGCTGCTGCCGCGTTTCGCCCGCAAATATATAGATACACAGTCAATTGCACTTGGCAGTCTGCTCTGTGAAGCGCTTTGGAGACACAGTCCAGAAGACGTGAAAACAAATACAAGGATTGTTATTGTTGGTGTGAAGCTCGGGGAGGGGGTTCCGCGTGTGTATGTCAGACACCATCGCTCTGTCTCCCCCCCCCCTCACCCCACCCCATCCCCCAAACAAAGAATAATGGGCAAAGGGAGATGGGCGGCCAATAACAATACTGTACACAGGAATCTGTGCAATGGCCAACATTAAAAGGATTTGGACTGTCCATGGTTTCCCCTGTCCCACCGCATGGGGGCGCTGTCTTAAGAAAGAGGCGGGGGGTGGGGGGGGGAGGGCGAGTGAGTGAGTGAGTGAGTGCGTGAGCAGTCGCGCAAAGCACCCTGGGAATCGTAGTCCCAAACTCAGGCCGTCGCCTACAACGCGACGTCGCCAAGCCGACACGTCGACTTCTCCAGGGCGTCATCGCGTCGACTGCCTCCGAGGCGTCTCATGGCGCCGGCGATGACCGTCAGTCGTCAGTGTCACATGCTCTGATGACCCCCCCCCCCCCCCCCACCTCGACTTGACGGTTGGAGGAGAGAACGCGCGCGCGCAAACACACACAGAGCGGGAGGAGAGAGCGTCCGTTCGTGCGTCTGTGACCGCGTGACTGACCGTGTGACTGACTGACTGTCTGTGTGTGTGTGTGTGTGTGAGGGAAGGAAGGAAGGAAGGAATCCATTCCCCCCCCCCTCACCCCCCCCCCTCACCCCCCCCCACCCCCACTCTCCCACTTTACTCACCTCTCCCGGGGAAAAAAAATGAACGGCTACGCCATCTTGTACACCGGCATCACCGTTGCCTTCTGGTCTACCCTCCTGATAGTAGGTGAGAGAATTGATATTGAACACTCCTCCCTTCCTCCCCCGGGAGCGAGGGCCTGAGATCGGGGCAGCACACCCAGGCGAGGCCCGAGGCTTGGCTGTGACGGTTAGGCCCTCTCACTGGTTCCTCCTCCTCGTCATCCTCAGCTTCTACACTGACCTCTGTTCTACCCTACAGATAGACAGAGAGAGAGAGATAGACAGAGAGATAGATAGATAGATAGATAGATAGATAGATAGATAGATAGATAGATAGATAGATAGATAGATAGACAGAGATATAGATAGATAGATAGACAGAGATATAGATAGATAGATAGATAGATAGATAATCAATATATTGTGTATGTTTATATAATAATCACTATGATATAACTTATGTATATATCTATAATATATTACTGTATATGTGACGTTTTATATATATATATATATATACAGTGTATAGAATGTACGTTAAAATTTGGGGGAAATACAAAACAATTTCTGGTTTTTGAAATGAGAACCCGGCTGTTTAATGATGCACCAATAGTAATAATATTAACAATAATCCTTGCGTTTGATTCAGCGCCTCAACCACGTCTTCTAGACTGTGTCTCAAAGCGCTTCACGGAATATACGGTCAAGTGGATTGACTGACATTTAATTTTGACACATTCGGGTTGGAATGACTGATTTATTATTGTTTCTCTTTCTCTTTCTCTCTCTCTCTTTCTAGGGATTATTATCAGGTGTATGTGTGTGTGTGTGTTTGTGTGTGGAGTAAGGAAACTCGCCCGAGGTTGGTTTCCTCCAACCTTGTGGAACTCCGTCCCCCAGTCCCCCCCGCCTCGCCCACCGGTCCCTGGCCTCCTTCAAGTCCCGCCTCAAGCCCCTCCTCATCGACGGATCCATCGGTCACCCCAAATCCCCCCCTCCATTTCCCTCCCCCCCCCCCACCACCCCCACCCTCCCCATCCCCGATCCCAGCTCAGGTCTGAAACACTGACTGTCCAGCGCCTTGGGATGCCCTCCTCTCCGGTCTCCCCTCCACCACAATCCACAAAATCCAACTAATTCAAAACTCTGCCGCCCGCACACTCACCCACTCCAAGCTTCGCTCCCCCATCACCCCAGTCCTGGCCAGACTTCACTGGCTTCCTGTCCCAGAGAGGATCGACTTCAAGATCCTCACCCTTGTCTTCAAATCCCTCCACTCCTCTGCACCCCCCCCCTACCTCTCTGATCTCCTCTCCCCCCAACCCAGCACCCTCTGCCTTCTCTCCTCCGGGTCTGGCCTCCTCCATGTCCCCCCCCGAATTTTCTGCTCCACCCTCGGCGGCCGTGCCTTCAGCCACTACCCCCCGAGGCTCTGGAACTCCCTCCCTCACTCCCTTCCCCTCGCCCCCCCTCTCTCTTCCCAGTTTCAGGTCACAGCTAAAGAGCTTTCTCTTCGCCCGCGCCTTTGGTCACCTTTCTCCCCCCTGCCCCTGGCTCTGTCCAGTAATCCGCTATTGTGAAGCGTGGAGGGCGCTATATACATCAAAGTTGTTGTTGTTCTCCTGTAAGGTGCTCTATAAATGCCATTTTGTTTTGTTGTTGAGGTTGACAGATGTTTGGTGGGTCAGGTTGTTAAGGGATACGGGGAGAAAGCGGGAAATTGGAATTGTAAGGATTAGTAGAGATGTAGATCAGCCACAGTCTAATTAAATGGAGGAACACGCTCGAAGGGCTGAATGGCCTACTCCTGTTCCTATAATTCTAGCTGTTTAATGATGCAGTTTATTTATATTTATAGATATATATGATATCACTTTTGTTTAATTCTATACGTACCATTTATATTTATAGGTATATATTATAATCAATATAATGATATGGATATTAGAATTATGATATCGATATTATACTTGTACATTATATATGAATGTTATATGCTTATATAATATATATTCATATTATACAGTACATATCTTATATATTAATATTTATAGTTATATAAATATATAGAGAGGAAGCCTATTATCTTTTATTTTTACTTGTGCAATGTCACATTGATTACTCTGCTTTGCAGAGATTGCTTTTCTGATGCCACAATGCACACCAGCCTAAAGCTGTGGAAAATCACTGTACGTACACCCCAGTGAAGAGAGTTTCAACTTTATCCTGGGACGTGGGGTTGGGAGGAGAGATGATGATTGTGGGAGGGGGAAATCCTTGAATTGTGTTGGCTCCAAGATGATATGTTTGGCAACAGAATCTCAAAATGGAGTGAGATGGTCTCTCTCGTTTGGTCCGGTTCTTGGGCCAAATAGGTCCACAACACCTCTAGGGAGCTTCTGATGGCAGACTGGCCGGCCATCCAATTCGACTCATTGTCACTTTCACATTGGGGACAGGGATTCATCTGACTACTGTGACTGCATCTGAGAAACAGGGGCCTAGCCATACCCTGTGGTTCCGTGCACGAGGTTTCCCTTCAATAGCATAGGGAGTATCTGGCAATGAAGAATGTACTAAAGATGGTGACGCAAGGGGTGCCAGTGATGAAGCACTTGAAGCTGGTAAACTGAAAACTAAGCCTGTGGGCAGATCTTCAAATCTGATTATTGCAGTGGGTCAGATAAACACTAAATGATAAACTCGGAGTATTTACAAAACCGGAGGGTACAGACTGCTAACTCAGAAATAGGAGGTGTCCGTTTTACAAAGAGAGTGGTTAAAGTGAGAGATATTTAAAATAGAGCAAGTTAGATTTTGGGGGAAATGAGCAGAAAGTAAATGAGTAATTTCAATTTCTCCCCACTCTCCACCCCCCCCCCCCACCCACCACCAATTTGATTACCATGGTTTCTCTGCGATGTTCACTATTTGCTGTTTTCAAAAGTTAATACAGGTAGTTGTACCTAGACTTGGCAAATGAGACTGGGAGACCGCTCATGGGATATTTTAGAATATTCCTTTGGCAAAATGCACAACTTCATTTAAGTTATAGCGGACAAATACTTCCACAATGCTGAAAGAGTTAAAGCTAAATCAGGATTAGAAGTGTTTCAGTATTGCTGCAGAAGGAGAAGTGAAAAAATTCCACAATTGTGCCATATCAGTCTTGTGCTTGCTTGGTCAATCAAATCCTGTGAATACTGTATTGTACTGCTTAAAGCTTTTTTTTAAAATAAAAGGTTACTACCGTAGTTCAATTTTCATGGTAAATGGGTGACTTCAGCGCCTTGGGATGTCCTCCTGACATGAAGGGCGCTCTATAAATGTAATTTTGTCGTTGTTTGCGAGTGGTAACTTAAGAATGCAAGATTTGTGGGTTTTGCTGACATCAATGCTCCGTGTTTGTTACCCTCTACTTGAAACAAACTTCTGTTTAGGAAAAGCTGGACTACTGCAGGTCAAGTGGAGAACTCGTAACAAAAAAACTGCGTTCGTGCACTAAATATTCTCACTGTGAAATATATAACTGAGCTCCTAGCATGTCATCATACTTCTACTTTGACCTGACCCACCTACTCCCTTAAGTGTTACGTTATAGATAAGTGGAGTCCTGTAGCTCAGTGATTAGAGCACTCGCCCTGCAGAATATTCTGTGAAGCGCTTTGAGACGTCTAGAAGACGTGAAAAGCGGTATATCAAATGCAAGGTTTATTATTATTATGTTTCACATAATATTGCTTATGTGGCTGGTGGATATCACTTAATAGGGCATCTGGCTCTCGGCAGTCAAAAGGTTGGGCCTCTCTGTTGTAGGTGACCACCTTATGCTTATCAGTGTTTCTGAGTGTATATGTGAGAGGTCTGTAGTTAACCTGTACGAATTCAGCATATTGAATTTTATGCAGCCAATGTCATGGAATTGCGTTCACTTAAAAAATTCCCACACAAACTAGATGTTAACAGATGAGAACAGGATTCCAAGTATTCTAGGGGGTACATTAAGTACACAAAACTAGCTATTTTGCTTAACTTTATTGAACAATGTATTTTAAAATGCGTCAGAATGGTTTCTATTTTTGTTGATCTCCCAGCTTTTTGTTCTTCAAGTTCCTTTTGACTTCATTTAATGTGAATAAAAGGAAACTAACTGTAAATATCGGCATATAAAATGTTCATACCAGGACAGTGAATGTGTTTCATCCTTCCAGTCTGAAATGCCTAAGTTTGCAAATGTTCATTAAAGCACGCAGTGCAAACCATCTGTTATTTGCCTGGGGTGATTGGGGTTTCCACAGTTGAGGGAATGGAAACCTACTGTGAAAGGTAGATGTTAGCCAATGTAGGGGGAAAATGCTTTGCTAGCCTTTTACGTTAGACTTAGCTGTTCATTGGAATCTCTTACCTTGTTTGTGAGATTACCGCTGATCTGTCGGCTTTGAGGTAAATTAAGTACAATGCGTGGTCATGAGACTTGCTGTTGAGTACAATAGTTAAGTTAAAGGAATCTCATAAAGAAATCAAAGAGAACAAAGCCTTATGCCTGTGTCGATGAGGAATATAGAGAGATACAGGCAACAGGGACATTTTTGTACGCCGTTTGTTGTGTAAATATGTGATTTTCAGCAAACCTGTTGCCGTTTCACCACAGGTCAGATTACCTGCCAATACTGCAGTTGTTTGATTCCGTGAAGTTGTAAAGAATTGAAACCATTGGTTTGAAAACTGAAATATTGTGGTGTGAGCACCCGCATGAAGTTTCTTGTCAACATAACAATTAAGTATTCAAACCATTTGTTTATTCAGTGAGGAGCATGAGGAGTAGTACTAATGTGATATTTACTTTCTTCACAGGCCTCTGTTACACAATATTTGACCTAGGATTTCGATTTGACATAGCATGGTAAGTTTTACTTTAAAAGATTCTCCCCGATTTCTTTTCGTCACTTAGATTGAGTCTCCTTGTATTGATTTGGAACTTCAGCTTGCAAATAAGGTAACATGTTATTTTTACCCCAACCAAAAATGCATGAAGTAATTTTGTAAGAAAAAGCTTGTCATTTAAGTTGTCGAACCTCTCATTGTAAAGTCTCCAATGTCTTTGATATTTTTGTATTATAGTCAATGTTTATCAGTCCTGTTCCTCCTAAGTCAGTAATGTGCTGCCCTTATTGCTTTTTCTTCTCGCTTATTGCTTGTTACTTTATTGAAACCAAAACTCAATGTAGTACGAATTTCCAGAACCTCAAGACTGGAACCTCATACCTCATAATCTTCTCTTTATCTATCTCAGTCCTTTAAACCCCCAAGCTTGTAATTACCCAAGCATTGTTTAATTTATCTTGTCCTCTCTTCTGTTCAGCTTTGTTTGTGTTCCGACATAAAGACCTTTACCTAGCCTTTCCATTGATTGAACTGAGGAGCGTAAGCAAATGATATCTACAATTTTCTGATTTGTAACTCTTATCACAATTGTTGTTTAGTATCACAATTGATAATGTTTTAGCTTCCCTCTTTTAGAGGCAGTATTTTACCTGTCTTTTGGTCTCCCTCCTTTTTCTTTCCCTCAAATAACATAACTGCAATAGGAACGCTCGGATACCAATCTATTTTGTAAACGTGCATTGGCACAAGTTGAAATTGAAAAAAAATGTTGACTAGGTTAATTGGAATTTAACATTCAGCAGGTAACCTATTGTGCCTAGTACAGCATGTGAACTTCCTCCCCTTTCTATCTGTGCCCACATTCTAAACGTGGGTGGGTCGAATCAATCTAGGCATCTGGTTCAACCCTCCCCCCCCCCCTCCTAGCTGTCCTTCCTCCCCCACATCCAGTCCCTGACCAGAACCGCCTTCTTCCACCTCCGACTGTTCCTTGCCCCCATTGTAGGTGAAACCCTCATGCAGGCGTTTTGTCACCTCCTCGCCACTCTCCCCAGCTCCACAATTCAAAACATCCAGGTGATTCACAACTCTGCAGCCTGCATACTGACCTGGGCCAAACCGTGTACCCACATCTCACCAGGTCTGTCTTCACTGGCTCCCTGTCACTGAATGGATCGACTCACACATATTCAATCCACTCATTCCCTGCCACCTCCCTCCCAAACTCTCCGACCTCCTCGCTCCCCAATGCACCACCCTGCACCTCCGCTCGACTGGCACCGACCTCCTGCTTGTCCCTCGCACCCTCTGCCCCATCATCAGAGGTCGTGCTTTCAGCCACTACATTCCCAAACTCTGGAACACTCCCTCAATCCCTCTGCCTTGTCCCCCCTCTTTCAAACCCCGCCTGACAACCTCCCTCTTTGAACATGCTGACGGCCACTTCTGCCCCCACCACCACCCGGCTCGGAATCCGGCTCCGCCACTGTTAAATGCTCTGAGATGCTACTGGCGTGGAGGGTGCTCTATATAAGTGCAAGTTGTTGATATACAATGCACCTTTTCATTTTCTCCTGATCAGTCTGTGCAGACCTGGGTAATGCTAGTCCATTATTCTGCATACTTGATTGCAGCACTGAGCAGATATGAGCCCTATCCTTATATTGAATTTAGTTTCAAGTAGAATTGAAATTTCTGTTTGTGTGCCCAATTGTTGCGCATGGATTTATAAGGTTACATATGCCTAGAAAATTCAAGTCATGAGAGAAAATATGTTCAGTAACAAGACAGGTTGGGGACCCTGTCAAAATAAATCTGGAGAGAGTTATGGAGGGAAGCGTAATAGAACCAAAAAAAAGTGCAATTTATTGCTTCCTTCAATTGTGTGCAGTAGAAACCGATTGCTCCATTGTCGTACTGTATTTAAAACTGTTAATGATTAAAGAAATGAGATCGTGTTTTCGCTGCAATATGTCACATAGGTAGCTTTGTTATAAGCACTACCCTTGGAAATCAAAGCCTCACAAAAACTGATCCAGTGTTTGGTTGACATAAAAACTGGAAGCCGTATTTTGGCAGAGTTTTAGGGACATTTTTGTTGGTTCATTAGAAGCCTGGGAACGATGCCTTTATGTTTCAAATACGGGATCTTCATTTTGGTATGTGTGGCAATTTAGATGAATGGAGTTCTGCTTTTACTTTTTGCTTCACTTCCTGATTTAAAATTCTGTTCATTTTTAAAATGTTTCAGTTACACATTGAGGTAGTATTTCAAAATGTTTTATGGCTAACTGTCTGTGCCCTGATCTTTACGGTAGAACCCAGTTGCTTATTCTAATCTTGTTCTGACACTGAATGATAAGTTGCTTTCTGCTGAAATAATTGCTGTACTTTGTTTTTTGGTTGAACAGGCACTGAAGTTCCACATTAGATGGTTCTGATAAGCCTTATTTTAGGAGTTTTGACATTTCAGTGAACAAATTGTATATTCCTCTAGGTTTACCTAGACATTCATATGACTACGAACAACAACAAAAATTACATTTGTAGAGCGGAACGCCTTTCATGTCAGGAGGACGTCCCAAGGCACTGGAAGTGAAGCAAAATAACAATAATAATCCTTGCATTTGATATGGTGCCTTATCACATCTTCTAGACGTCTCCAAATGCTTAACGGGATATATTGTCAAGTGAATTGACTGTATATTCTGTGGGCGAGTTGTGTTGTGTGGAAATACAACACATTATTTAGTTTGACTTCCTAGGCATGTGAACGCCTAGGGAATGTCTTCCAAAAATTCTGACATGAGGCTGTGGAAATGTGGACCATGGTGTGAAAGTAGCTCCTGTTTACTGCCAATTTCATTAAATGATAGGAATTGAATTTCTCACTTTTTTTTGTTGTAATATTGAAGCCTAAATTGCAAGGGGAGCAAGTAATCCCAGTAACTGATTTCCTTGATAATGAAAATGAAGTCTCCTTTTGGTAACCAGAAGCCAGACAGAACTCGAATGCAGAAGGTATTCCTGTGGGTGGTAGCATCATAGCCACCTAAAGGAAATTTATGATTTGGGATTCCATTTGTGACTTGGAATCTCACTGTGAAATCTGGAACCCTGTTGTCCAATATCTGCAGACGTGCCTTGGTAATGAGTATGTATCCTGGGAGTACTACGGCCCAAGGAGGCAGACATCGTGACTGAATTATGGATTTAGATTACTCCCAACCTCAACCAATAATTGTCTAATTGCTCAGGTTGTAGCCTGAAAACTATTGGCTAATATTTCAACTCTGTTATCCAATACACCATGTCAAAACATGTTTCCTGCTTCCAAGGGGCGTGTTTGCTTTTAATTGGTCATCCACATTTGTGTAGAAAATCCTTATTTAAAAAAAAAATTATGATCTTATGTTATCTCACAGTATATGTACGGTTTATATTACCTTTTGTATAAAATGGCGCACAAGTCGTTTCCTGTATTCCCTTTCTGTTAAATCTGTAGCCTTCATTTCCTCAGAGGTTGGCTGAAGGTTAGAAAGTTTTAAGTGATTGCTTTTGACTTTAATGAGTGATCTTGACTTTAATTTATTCCCTTAAGCAATGCTTATAGTTTTATTTTATGGATCTACTTGATTGTTGGGAAATAGTGGAATCGTTGTTTGGAACATTACTCACTCATTATGTGGGTACGTTTGATAATTGGCCGCAATTCTAGTCACCCATTGGTATTTGTCTTGTGATCACTAGGGATCTCATTAATGTTCCAAGTTTGCTACCTGTGAAAGATTCGCATCCCTTTTTTTCCCTCTCTGGTTATTATTGTTGCTTGTCCAATCGCAATAATGTCTCCCCAGAATTATTAACCATTTCAAACCAAAACGTTTTTTTTAAAAAAAGATGAAATTTGTTGCTGTTAACATGATTTAAAGGCGTTTCAAATGAATTTGAAAAGAATTCTCAAGAAACCGGAATAAGCAAGAAGAGTATTGAGCTATGCAGATTGCAACAACAACAAAATTACATTTGTATAGCACTTTTCATGTCAAGGTTGCAAGCTTAATGCTTCGATATCCTGGTTTACCTTAGTTGAGGCAGCAAAATGGGGCATTATGATTAAGTTCAATGTGTTGGGGATAGGATAGGGAGCAGAATAAATGTTTGTAATTGCACATGTGCAGATGTCAGTGAAGATTGGGTCAGATGAGATGGTAAAATGCAATCTTCTAAAGCAGACAGGGGCTAGCTATTCTCCCCCACAGGCAGGAAGGTTTCAAGGACTTGCCTCGAGTTGCAAAGAAGCATTGACCTGAGATAAGGTCCTCTGCCCTGTTGTTCTTGATAGCTGTGTGGTGTTGGGAGATGTGATAGGAGAGGAAAATTGAGGCACCATACAGCGGTGTGAAATCTGTCATGTACACATGAATGATTTAGAAAAGACTTTTACTAGACATTTGGTAAAATTCTACGTTTGGTGTTATTTACGCAGAATACAAAAAGCTCTTAAGGACCCCTTCTCTATTAATGATTTTCTAATTTCCTGACAGGTTTTTGACAGAAACATCGCCCTTTATGTGGGCAAATCTTGGAATTGGACTGGCTATCTCTCTGTCTGTTGTTGGGGCTGCATGGTAAGGATTCTGTTCCTATTGGTGTAATTGACTGAATTCAGAAATTGTCCCAATACAAAATTGCATTCATTTATCAACTTGAATCATTTTATGAATATTCAGTGCGTTTCTCTCCATCAAGTTTGACAGGCACAAAATGCATGCTCTTCAAGACCAGAAAATGCAAATGTATTTGCAACATACACTACTATTCATGTCAAAACATATGTAACTACCAATATGTTAAAGAGCAGGAGCCCGATAAAAGGTTTGTGTATATCACACAAGCACAGTTTATGAGATATAGCAGAATTAATCAGGAAGCCCAATGTGATGATACAGCTTTGAGACGCATGCACACATTTTGGAAACACATATATTTTAAAGATAAGTAAATGAGGTGTACAGAAATAAACAGTATTGTAGCTCTACAAAGGGTTTCAACTGAAATAATACACTTTATTATTTGCGGGTACAGGGATATGTACCGTTTATGTTTTGTAGTACATCATTTATAGAATAGCTATTTATAGTTTCGGGACCAGTCAGATGGAAAGCAGTTGATTAATATTCATGACTAGCATAAACTGCTCCATTGAGCCAGTTACATTTGGATTAAATCCAGTTTAAAATATGCATAAGTTTGAATTTTAAAAAGGGAGGCTTTTTTGTGAGATGTTTTCGAGTTAAAGTGGACAGGTTTTTTGGGGGAGTTTTGTTCATGTTTTCTTGAACGGCCATCAGTAATTAATCCATTCTCTCTGCATCGAGCTTGTGGAGCCCACAGAATGCGGTGTATATTGATGGCCAGCACTAAAAACTATAATTGCTGCATTTGCTTGAATCAAAGACACTTTAAATATTTGCAAAGGACATCCCTTGAAATCAGCGTGTGCTTTCAAATCACAGGAATGTACCCATTTTCCATCAAATTCTGAAGTCTACCTGTGTCTCAGATTGCTTATCTTCTTAAATTTGAGGTGTGGGAGGATGTGGATTTATGCCTCTGATTCCACACACAGTGATTATAATAATAATCCTTGTATTTAATATAGCGCTCTTCACGTCTTCCAGATGTCTCAAAGCGCATCGCAGAATAATTCGGTGTAAATAATTCGAATAATTCACTGTAAAGTGAATTGACTGTATATATTTATGGGCAAAACGCGGCAGCCAATTGCGCACAGCAACGTCCCACAAACCGTCGTGGATTGAAATGACCAAATTATCTATTGTATGTCGACCCTGATCTCGGCTACAGCATTTGTTTTCATGCCACTGAAGAGATCAGTGCCCTGGGTTTCTCGTCCACTTGACCTAGGGTTTCCTGTTGCCCTCCTGCCTGGGTTTAGAAGATGGTGCCTAGGTCAAGGAAACCGCAGAGTTCATTTTTTTTTAAAAAGCAGTTTTCTGAGATAATTGATCCACAGTAATGCATCATAAAGATTTTTAAAAAATGATTGTGCCTTAAACGTGATAAAGTAATTTTGTGTACTGTACTAGAATTGGTTGGTACAGTATTTTGGAAAAAATCATCTAGTTCCCTTTAGGTGCCAATTTGAACTTAATTGCTTTGGCTTTAGACAGACACACTTAACTTTTTGTTGCTTACTATCAATAATTGCTATGAGTAATGAGTGCAATGTGTAATGAGGTTCTATTTCGGCTGTTGTTCTCGCTGGTTGTATTTTTGATCCAAAGAAATAGAAGATGGCACAGATAAGAGACCTTGATCAGAGGAATTGAAGATAAAATAACTACTACTTCTAACCATCTGCTTTCTTCCACCGTTTGCTCAGGGGGATTTACATCACTGGTTCCAGTATTCTCGGGGGTGGTGTGAAGGCTCCAAGGATTAAAACCAAAAATCTTGTCAGGTAATAAAAGTTTTAAAATATCTTTTGTTATATGTTAAGATGATATGTGTTAATTTTTCCCTCGAATTATTGAATTTATTATAAATTTGGCATTAAAAAAACTGATTTATCATGCAGAGGATATTAAAAGATAGCTTTCCTTTCTCCATAATGTCCTATTGGCAAGATAGAAAAGTAGTGCATTCATCCTGACTAAATCAAATGCTGCCAGCTGGAGAAGTGTAATAAAACCTGAACACAAACTGACATTTCCTACACAGGGAGCATATGCACATCATGCTAAGCCAGTTTAATGATATAATTGGAAGAGGCCGAGGATCAATTTTTGAACGTTGGGTGTGAATTTTCATGCTTTTTTGCTTTCTGTTGTTGTAGCATCATTTTCTGTGAAGCTGTGGCGATCTATGGGATTATTATGGCGATTGTCATCAGTAACATGGCAGAGGTAGGTGAGGTTTTGGTTTACCTGGCGAATGTTCAGACTGCGCTGCCCCATGTTATTTCATTAAAAAAAATACTTTTATTTTTCCCCGACAGCCGTTTGCTGGCACTACTCCTCAGACCATCGGAACCAAGAATTACCAAGCGGGTATGTGTGAGTCTTCATATCTTTACAGTCACTTGGGATCCGTGAACCGGAGAGTGGCGGATTGCAATCCATCATCTGCGTTCATCTGAAGATTTCCTGTTGCCTTCAGTCCAACGGCTCCTCTCACCTCCTCCACCGACCTGATCTGCCCCTAAAAAGAACTCTCCGAACCCACACGCAACCTAGGTGGCAGGTTCGACCCCCAATTATCCTCCCTCACCAGCACCGCCTTATTCCATCTCCGCCACATTGCTCGTCTCCGCCAATATCTCACCCCCAAAGCTGCAGAAATCCTGGTCCATGCCTTTGATAGCGCCTTGGGACATCCTCCCGATGTGAAAGGCACTCTATAAATGTAATTTTGTTGTTTGGCATCTCTCGGCTGCATCTCTCCAGTGCCCTCCTCACCGCTCACTCCCCCACCCACATACTCACTCGAACCAAACTCCACTCCCTGATTACCTGAGTAATCGCCAGACTCCACTGGCTCCCTCTCATAGAGCAGATCAACTTCAAATCCTCAGACTTGTGTTTAAATCCCTCCTCTCCATCCCCCCTACCTCTCTAACCTCTCTCCTCGTAGCAGTACCCGTTGCCTCCGCTCTCCCGGGTCTGGCCTCCTCCTTGTCCCTGAACCCTCCGTTCCACCATCAGCGGCCGTTCCTTCAGCCACTGTGCCCAGAAACTCTGGAACTCCCTCCCTCAATCCCCTCGCCTCACCCCCTCCTTTTCCATTTTCAGGTCTCGCCTGAAGACCTTTCTGTTTGATCGCCCCTACAGTCACCTTCCCCCTCCCCCCGGCTCGGCCCCGGGTTCCGCTGTTCTGAAGCGCTCTGAGATGCTGTCTGGCGTGGATAGATGAGGCCATGAGCACACAAGGATGCACATTTGTCTCATTACAAAGTGATATTCAGGCTTTAGCACTCTGAACTGTTTTAACTTGCAGCTTTTAACGTTTTGTTTTCTCCGCAGGATTCTCTATGTTTGGAGCCGGGCTGACTGTAGGATTCTCTAACCTCTTTTGTGGCATCTGCGTTGGTATCGTGGGCAGTGGTGCTGCCCTCGCTGATGCCCAGAATGCCAGCCTTTTCGTGAAGATCTTAATCGTTGAGATTTTTGGTAGTGCCATTGGGTTGTTTGGAGTCATTGTGGCTATTCTACAGGTAAGATTGCTTCACTGTATATTTCAGGAGCAGGCATTTACTGGAGTGAGACCTTGAGATTTATTAACCTAATGTTTGCGCGCAGTAGAGTTGTCTGGCGATTGACATTCAATTCCAACTTAAAACCATTTTCGACAAAGCTTGTTTGCTTCGTGGCCAATTTCATTACAACTTACACGCTTTACCATGTTTTCTACAAATTTCTATTCCGCTCAGCGTGCTGTTTTAGCTTTCCAGCTTGTCCAACATGAGACGTTTACAGAAAATCAGTTAATTGCAAGCAAGGAATTGCCGGCAGCAGGCAAGAGATTGCGCAACAGGAAGTTGCCAATGGCGTGATAAACATTTTGATAATTCCACCCCCTCACCTTTCCTTTAAAACAGACGTCCAGAGTGAAGATGGGAGACTAGGCTATTGGAAGACATAACAAGAGCCTAAGAAAATCAAGATGTTCATATTCTGGAAAGAAGACCAAGGCAAATTGTACATAATAATTTATTTAACTATTTTCCTGATCTTTTGTTTCTGACTGTTTTTAACCCACCATTTGCTGAAGAGTGATAATGTTAACGGTCTACGGTGGTTTCTGGTTAGTTGTGCAAACATAGACCAGGTTCTTGTCCAGCAGAGGCAGTATTCTTAGTCTACACCCCCTAACTTGCAGATGTCACTCCCTATCTGTATTTTCTCGGCAGTTCATGGTCATGCAGAATGTGTAAACTCTTGCTGTCATTTTTTTTGGGGGGGCCTGTTTCATGCAACGTGAGAACAGCTGAGGCGATGACTGCCACATGTGCAAGTGGTAGCAAATGAATCTTAACGCTGCAATCATGCCACACTCCGTTTGCCAAGACCATGCCAAGTCTGCAGTGGGTGGATTCACGTTAAAACTGTCCCCGTAAATCTGTGTGCATCAGCTTACACCTTTGTAGGTGTTTTTTGTTTCCCTTTTTCAATGTAACGGAGGAAGCTTGCGCACTAGGAAGAACTTTTTAAGTGTTTGTGTTTTGTTACACTAGAATGGGTCACCAGTAAAATAAAGGACAGATTTCTATATGGTCCTGTGAGCAAATATGTACTTCAGGAAATCTACCCAATCTTTTTTCTCGCCCAAACACCAAAGGTTTCTCGTGGCGCAGAGAGGTTTCTAAATACACAACCACTTGTGCGTACGCCTGGTGACATCGTACTCAAGACAACACCGGTTATCGGTTATATATATTTTACTTTAAAAAAAATCAATGTCAGGTTAACAGTCAAATTGGAATTTCTGAGAATGGTAAAATAAATGATATTCTTACACTGAAAACAGCATTGGTTTGGCATCACAAGTCAAGTGGATTGAGTACTAATTGAGGGCACTGAGATGACACTGAGATCCCAACTTTTTATTTTGAAACAGGAGTGTTTGGAGCAGTTTGGAGCACTCATCTGCTTGGAGTGTGACATGCATTAACAATTCCCCCCCCACCCCCACTCCACACCAAACAAAAGCTGTTGTAACCAGAGTTAATAGCAGCACTGACAGTACTTATCATGGACTTTCACAGAGTTTGGAAGGATTGTAAAAATGGATGGTGGTTCCCTCAAAAGGCTTTTTGTGTGAAATTAGCACTAAACGCACTTGTTTCTGTTTTTTTTTATAAATATCAAAAAAAAATTCAATCTCTTAGTTGTGTAATCCTTACACCTAGTAAATTCTGTGTGGGTGAAAGTTTAAATGTAAAGTTCTAAATGCTCACCAGGATACATCTGTTTACACCAAATAAAAGTCTAATTGAAACTTGCAGTGTCGAAAATCCACTTGCCCTTTTTTTTTGTTGCAGTCTTTCGGATTCAGCTGCCAAAACTATACAACTCCAAACATTGAGATTGGAGCTGTTTTTGTGCATTAAATGATTAAATATAAATTCTTGATTTAACTGCTTTCCGATGAGACAGCTGAGAATTTGTGACGTTTTGTTCCTAGAAACTCTCAAAATTACAATTGTTCTAATTTTTTTTCCGTCATCATATAAAAAAAATTCTTAACCAATTTTTCGTAGCCAGATAGATGGTGTTGTTAAGAGCCTTCACATTTGGTGGCTGTTAACCTGTGCAGCCAGTGGGGTATGTGGCAGCAGGACTCGATTAGCTGCTGGGCTAGAGCAATGAGCAGTGACTCCGGTGTAATAAACATGTGAAGTGAATGTTTAAAATGGTTAACCACTCCCTCCCTCCCTCCCTCCCTCCCTCCCTCCCTCCCTCCCCTGCTACAATACCACTTGTGTTTTTTTGTGGGGGTTGAATTTTCTTTTACTCCTGAAAGACACAATTTTCCATCATCTTTCAGTGCAGTGCAGTCACTCAGTCCTGGAAGACTCCAGATGGCACCTTTTTATTTGTGGTTGCGCGGTGCATTTTAATTAGGAGAAGTAACATCAGAGCAGCATGCGACAGGGCAGGCAGGCCTAGCATACACCCCTGATCTTCGGTGTTAGAATGCTCTCTCCGTCAAGCACAAGTCAGTGTCGCTGCGTTGTTTACCAGGGCAGATCTATCTACCAGATCAGTGGCTTGGACAGAGAGTATTGGTTATGACAAGTTAAGGCAGACGAGTTGCCGGATTTGATTTGTGGAGCCTGGACAGCTCATGTAAATAATAAATACACTTAAAAAAAATTAAACTGCTGAGTAGATTGAAAGTTTAATGTTTTGAATGAACTCCAATTGGCCTTCTATTGGGGGGTGGGGGTGGGGAATAGAAGATTGACGCATTTGAGCAGGAGTACTGTAATTGTCTTCCTTTTGAAACCTTAACTTTCAGTGTAGGCTTAGGGTGATGAAATGATGATTCTCCCAGTTGGATCAAAAGCACGGGAAGTGAAGTGAATCCTAACTGGTCTCCTCAAAACAAGACACATTTAACGGCTTTGTTTTAATTTGACAGCTTTTTAACAGCTTTTTTAATTTGATAAACGTGGCGTCAAAATCAGCTTGTAGAATAGAAATCAGTGTATGCCATTGGAACTGGCAATCAGCTGGACCCCCATTTGCCATGATGATGCCCTAATGAACAATTTTACTGTCAGCCCTTGATGTACAAGGCTGTTTGAAAAATAATTTTTGGTGTCGAGCGACGGGTAACGGTGACACTGAACGGTGACGGGATAAAGAGAGAGAGAGTTTTGGGTGTCGTGGTCTATCTCTGGGTGGTTTAATGGGGGTGTTTCATGTGGCAATTTGGCCTGAGAGTTTTTTGATGCCGATACTGTACTTGATGCAAAAACGTGGTTCTGTTCCGAGCACTGACACCTCCTCGTCCTAAACGTAAATTCACTGAAACGTGTTCGTCGAAATCTACGCCTTTGTACTGTAGTTGTTTTTATCAACATCCAATTCTTCTTGTCACATCAGTGAGGCAATGAACCCCAGCTGCTTATTCATCCAATGGACCTCATTCTGTTTTGACTTGTTTGCAAAGGTTTTTCCCTCTTGTGAGCTGCTGCTTGTCGATGTTCCGTCCTGTGTTTATTGAGCCAGGTTGATTTTTAAAAATATCTCCCAATTTCGTTTTCTTTCGAGTAAAAAAACAAATCAGGCTTTTGTCTTGTTATGAAGTGTTCCATGAATGTGTAATGAAGCACTCGTGAGATGCACTGTGTGAAGGGCACATATAAATAGTATTTTATATACATATATATATATATGTGCAAGTTGTTGTAATTAACAGTCAAATATTTACTGGGGAGTCCATGTGTTGATTTGACAGAGAGGGTATTGTTATGGCCTCCCTAATAAATTACTGAAATTATTGAGGTTACTATTCGCCTGCCTTGCATTCTGAACTATAAATAGTCATCTGCCCATCAGATTGTAGCATTGGGATGCGTTTTGTTTATATTGCCTTTTAATTTCCTCAAAAGCCCAACTGGATAGAAGATGAGAACCGTAGGAGATTGTTGAGCAATCAAAGCCCTCTGCTTCCTTTGAATACCCTTTTCTTTGAAGGTGGTGGGGTCAGGATCATTCGTTCGTTTTGTCTATAATCAAATGTTTTTTTTTGTCGTTGAGAAAAGGGTCTCTTTCTCACTTGTATTTCCTTCTCGCGGTCTTAATTTGCTGTTCAGGGTGTTGCTGTGTCCCGTTGGCTGCGTGCACATGCCTGAAACCTGCAATGTGTTTCAAACCTTACGTGACGTTGCACTTTCCGTAATCTGCCCGGAACTCCCAATCTAGCTGAGGACAGCAATATGCTTCATTACTTTCCCAGTGCCCCCGATTCCCTCAACATAGCCTTACATCAGGCGATAAAATCATGAAATGAATTGGGGGAGGTGATTGAGGAAAGAGAGTGATGTATGATTATTAACCAATTTAACTTGCCCCAATTGTACCACTACCCAAAAAAACAAAATCTCATTTTCTCAGTGGAAAGTTAAAGCACGCTGCGATTAAAATATATCCATGGCTTTTGTATTGATATTATATTTGTAGTTTACTTTTGAATGGATTTCTAAACAAAAATGATGGCTTTATGCAACTAATTGAAGTAATTAGGTATACGGCTTCCCATATTAGTATAATATATGGTACCAGTGCTTCGCAAAGCTGTAGTTTCTAACTGGACTCTACATTGTTGATACCTTATACATTTGCACCAGCAAATGGGTCTCTCTGTAAAGAGAGATTGTGTGATTGTGACTTGTTTACAACTTTGTTTACACACCCGAGTCTTCAGCTTCGTCCCGAGTACAAACTCAAATTAAAAAAAACGAAATACCGTAAGTGTAACTTACAGATGACGTGAAAAAAAACAACTAATTACAACAACAGGGCAAATACTTTGTGGAGAATGTTTGAAATTACTTTTTCGCTGCAATTCTCCCCCCACCCCTCCTCCCCACCCCACCCACCCCCAGAGTCTTCGCTCGCTGAGTCAAGCAGAATTGATTGTCACAATGGTTGGTTCCGAATGAGTCGACGAGCAGATTGTGGTTTCAAATTAAAATGAAATTAATGTAGAGAGGATTGTTTTCTTCAGTTGCTCAAGCAAACAATTTCACTCTCGGATCCTTTCTCAAAGTGGGTTTAACGTTGGACTGTAAATGGCAGTTACATTTTGTGTTTCTTTTTGTTCCCGAACAAATGAGTGCAAACCTCCTCACCTCCTGTTCTAGTGGTTTGTCTGTTGTGTACCAGAGCTTCATGTGAAAGGGTGGGAAAGGGAAATAAATTTTCGGTTGTAATGCGTCACACTGTGAGACACCAGTTGGTACAGTTAGTTGACTAAATTCTGTGTGTAATCCTCTATCTAAATTACGGATTGTCTCATAAATTTGTCACTTCCCCTCAAATCAATTGTAGTCTGAAAATCTCTGTGCGGCATTCTTTTGAATATACTGTAAAGTGAGTTGACTTGGTGTATTTGTGGGCAAAACTATGGCATGTCATCAAAAGCAACCACCTGTACTCCTGATAACCGAGAGAAAATAAATCAGTCTTAAAAAGTTCTCAAACGGGTTCCTGCAAACTTGTAATAGAAGATCTTTTAAAACAAAAATCAAAATATGGTGAACCATTCCTGTATTCTTTGTAATGTTGTACATCTTATTACGGATTCATGAGTAAGTAAAGTTCATCCGAAATCTTGTATTTATTGCATTCCTGGAAGTTTAGCCGTATCTGTAAAAGTAGCTAGCGAAGTCACTGTATTGCAATTTCTTTGTAACGGATGATGATGCTAATTGTTTCAGACATTTTGTGATTGTGTTGAAATGTCAGTGGTGAACTTAGTAGAATTTGCCTTTTGGGAATGTGTTTTACATGGGTGATGTTAACTACATGATTCAACTCGCGAAATCCTTGGAGAAATTAAAGTTCTATTTAAAAAAAAACCTGCTGGAGTTTTAATTTCAGTTGTCACAGCTTCTGCATTTGATGTCCAAACTTTTTAGTTAATTGAATTTTCGCTTCGGAACGACTTTTCATCAAACTTCCACCTTAATAGTAATGTAGGAATATATGGAACTCTGTAGTCCATCTGGTCAGGCCCAAAGATTCAAGAATCCTATGTGATACACTCACTGTATGATATAATAATAATCCTTGAATTTGATGTAGCGCTTTTCATGTCTTCTTTTCATGTCGCAAAGCGCTTCACAGAATACACTGTAAAGTTAATTAATTGACTGTATATTTGTGGGTGAAACGCGACAGCCAATTGTGCACAGCAGCGTCCCCCACAAACACTCAGTCGTGGATTGAAATGATCAATTTATTATTGTTTTATTTGATATTATATGAAGACACTGATATACTTGTTAGTTAGAGGGAGATCTGGACTTTTTTTCACTCCACTCTTTACATCCCACATCATAGCCTGCTGAACAACACATTCCTCCAACTCGTGGATCACTTCCCCTCTTGCAGTCTTTTTTCTCACCAGATGAAGTTTCAGTTCTGTTTCCCCTGGAATTTAAAGAGTCTTGATTTACAGATTCTCACCCGTCATTCTCCTCTGGACCTGCACCTATCAAGGGATGATAAACAGCTGCACAAATGTCTGGCCTGTCTCTGAATTTGGCTTTAAAGATCCCGTCACGTACGAACAGGAAGTTTTACACAGTGTCGTATATCAGCTGCTCGTAAAAGCGTGTTTTTTTTTAAAAAAGGGCAAAATAATCGGGTGCCCCCCACCCACACCCCACCCTAAACATGCAATAAAGTAAACTGTCAATGCGATTGAGTTGATCAGTGTGTTGTGTTGATGGAACGGCTTCAGTCAGTGTTTAATTACAGCAATTATTCCCTTGTCGGATGGTCACCTCAGCGAAGTCAGGTGTTATTATGCCGTGTGTGTTTTGCACTCCCAGTCACGTATCACGGTCTGTACTGTTCTATAAAAATGTTTTTCCATTTATCACTTGTGCAGCGAGTGAAGCTAATAAAGCTGCTGTAACACAGATAGATACATTTATACTGGATATTGTGTTTTTTTTGTCCTGTTTCTATCTGGTCTCTCAATACATTGATGTGTCAGACCCGCTTCAGGAAGGTGGAGGTGACTGGGATGGAATTCCAAAGGTTGGGGGGGGGGGGGGGGTGCAGAATGGCTGAATGGCAGAATATTCTGGCTCACAGAATATACCGTTATATAACCTTACAAGAAATGTCAATAATATTAACAGAACCCAGCTCTACCTCTTTAATCGCATGATATACCGTGTACCTTAATGCTTCTCTAAGAATCATACTGTTTGAATGCCATTTAGGCTCTGTCCTAAATGAATTGGCAATACAACAACAACAATACAATTGCTCTTATATAGCGCCCTTCATGTCGGGAGGACGTCCCAAAGCGCTGAACAGTCTGGGGGGGTGTGGGGGGTGTGGGGGGGGGAGGGTTGGGATAGGGGAGAGTGGGAGAGGGGGGAGAGTTAGTGGGGAGTCGAAGGCGCGGTCGAAGAGGAAGGTCTTCAAGGAGGAAAGGGAGGAAGCGAGGTAGAGGGGCTGCAGGATGGAGTTCCACAGTGTGGGAGCAGAGAGGCTGAAAGCCCGGCCGCCGAGGGTTGGGTGATTAGGGCGGTGGACGCGGAGCAGGCCTGAGTCTGCTGAACGGAGGGGACGGGGGAGGCTGACAGGGAGACAGTAGGTCAGTGAGACAGGCGGGGGGCCAGGCCGTGAATGGCCTTGAAGGTGAGGACGAGGATAGGGGAATACAGTACAGTACAACAGGACCCAATAACGATGGGATTGATTGTGGGCTAACGCTCGCGATCTTCACCCTTGGACGTTTGACACGGCGCCCGGTCTACGCCACTGACGGCGTCCGAAGGCCGTGTGCTGCGGAGTGAATCGACTGTTATCTGTTTATACGTGGGCGAAGCGAGGCAGCCGATCGCGCAGGGAGCCGTGTGTCCCCCCCGAACCCCTCCACAAACAGCCGTGACTATCACACATTGCCTCGTACTGTAATCAGATTCGCTGTGTGACTGTTCCGACCCTCCTGTGTGTAACTCCCCTATTGTGATTCAGTCTGTTGCTCGTGTATCTAGTTTTAATGAGATTGATTTGTTCACTGGCTCATTGACCCATTGCCTTTCAGGGCGTTGCCTCGTCTCAGGCTCAGCTCTCTCTCTCTCTCTCTCACTCTCTCTCTCTCTCTCTCCGCTGCCCCTGTTATTTTTTTCTTGTCACGGAATTGCAGAAAATGAGAAAGAAATTAAAAAAAAAGGTTCCAGCGTATGGCTGACTGCTCCCATCAGAAGCACAGACTCCAGATAGTCACACAACCAGCCAACCAGCCAGCCACACACACACAGAGCCAGCCACACACACACAGAGCCAGCCACACACACACACACACAGCAGTAACAAAATCATTTGCCCTTTGAGGAATAAAGAAATTTGGCGAAAAACGACAGCAGTGTGGAAATTCAGCCGAAGAAGCTAAGGAAAGGTTAGGGATGGATTTACATAGATCTACACGGCTCTGACCACCTCTGCTTTATTATAATATTATGACTAACAATAATAATTCTTGCATTTGATATCGCGGCTTTTCACGTCTTCCAAACTGCGTCTCAAAGCGCTTCACAGGATATACTGTAAAGTGAATTGTCTGTATATATATTTGTGGGCGAAACGCGGCAGCCGAATGCGCACAGCAGCGTCGTCGTCCCCCCCCACACACACACAGAGTCGTGGATTGAAAATGATCAATTTTATTACTGTTTTATTTTGGGGGGGGATTATTATTAGATGTGTGTGTCTGTGTGTGTGTGTGGAGTAAGGAAACTTGCCCAACATTTCGCCCCTGACCTGCCTGGATTTGAATACAGGTCTCACGCTTGTGAGGCGAGTGCTCTGACCACTGAGCTATGGATAGTACAGTCAGCGGGTATTCTGGAAGGATGAGATCAAATGAGCAAAAAAAATTCTTAACCAATCTTGTGATCGTGTGACCAGCTGAGATGTGACATTTTCCAGAGTTGATTAATATGCCAACATTCACCAAATTGACTCATAATACTTACTCCACACGCCTGATAATACTAATCCCTCCAGAAAAATACACAACAAAAATAATGATTTATTCACTCAATCCACGACTGTTTGTGGGGGACGCTGCTGTGCGCAATTAATTGGCTGCCGCCTTTCGCCCACAAATATAAAATCAATTCACTTGACAGTATATTGTGTGAAGCGCTTTTGAGACACATGAAAAGACGTGAAAAGTGCTATATCAAATGCAAGGATTATTATTATAGGATTATTATGAACTAAAAATGAATGTTTAGACTGGATACCAGATAGATCCTGTGGAAACAGACCCCGACACAAATCAGGACTTTAAGGAGATAAGGGATAAGAAAATTAAATATGTATAGTTTTTTTTGCAGAGTATGGTTTGAAAAGCAAAGCCTCAAGTTATTCTCTGATCTGATTGATGTGATTTCTCTGCTTTGTGTTATCCTATATTAAATCGACTGCAAATTATTGCTCCATAAAACTCGGGGAGTGATTAATCCCTTTGTCATCGGCTTTTTCACGCATCGATTACACCGACAAAAAATAAAATTAAAAATAAATAAATAACCAGCGAAAATATCGTTTGGATGATATAGCTGGAAGCGATGTAGATTTCCACCCCCACCCCCCAGCCCCAGCAAAAAAGTGATTCCGAGCTGGGAAATAGCAACTCGATTTCTCAAACCGAGACAAAGCCCAAAGAGAGCTCAGGGCACACAGCAGCCAGCTGCTCACATTCTTTCAAACTATTTTTTACCAAACCGGGAGTCAGATCAGCTAATTAATAATATGAATTATTACTAATATCAAATGCAACTCCCTCCGTTTAACCAGCAATAAGTAAATAGGAACCCGGCTGTTTAGTCGATTGTCGGATCATCTTCTCCACAATAATAATACAGTAATAATAAGAAGAATTTGGTCACCTATTCCACGACTGTCTGTGGGACACTGAGAATAATCCTTGCATTTGATGTTGCGCTTTTTATCACATCTTATCGACGTTCTATGAACGTCGATTCTATGATTCTATGATTCTATGATTCTCAAAGCGCTTCACAGAATATACTGTAAAGAAGTGAATTGACTGTATATCTATGTATATATTTGTGGGCGAAACGCGGCAGCCGATTGCGCACAGCAGCGTTTACCCCTCTCCCCCCCTCACACACACACACACACACAAACAGTCGTGGATTGAAACGCCCAATTTATTATTATTGTGATTTTTTTTGGAGGGATTATTATTAGGCGAGCATGTGTGTGTGTGTGTGTGTGTGTGTGGAGTAAGGAAACTTACCCAAGGTTTCGCCCTGACCTGACCCGACCTGCCTGGATTCGAACACAGGTCTCTCACACTTGTAAGGCGAGCGCTCTAACCCACTGAGCTACAGGAGCTACACTGCTGTGCGTAATCGGCTGCCGCGATTCATCGCACAAAACATACACACCCAACTGCGCTTTGCAGTATTTTCTGCAAAGAGCTTTGAGACGGCTCGAAGGCGTGTGTGTGATAAGGCGCTCCATCAAACGCCAGGAATATTATTTATTGTTCCATCCCCATTCATATTTTATTAATAAATCCGTTAATTTGCCAACGCTGTTCTATTTGTGGAGCTCCCGTAGCTCAGTGGGTTAGAGCAACTTGCCTTACAAGCGTGAGAGAGACCTAGGTTCGGTTCCGGGCAGGTCAGGGTGGAACCTTGGGCAAGTTTCCTTACTCCACACACACACCTAATAATAATCCCTATATATATATTTTTTAATTGGTTTGTTCAATCCAGCTGCTTTGCGCAATTGGCTGCCGCGTTTCGCCCACAAAACATATATATATATACGGTCGATTCACTTCACTGTGTATATTCCGTGAAGCTCTTTGAGACACAAGCCAAGAAGACACTGACGATCGAAATCATGAACTCGAGTCGATCAAGGAGCTGGTGTGTAAGACCATGTCTCACCACTGTGCGGCAACAGACTATTTCACAAGAGGTCACACAGAAAAAAATAACTATATCTCAGTCGGGATGACTTATGACTTGTGACTCTCTCCCTCCACACACATACGCTAGCTCATCTCTCTCTCTCTCAGTCTCTCTCTCTGAGCTTCGCTGCGCAGTAATACAGAGTATGAGCGTTCTCCACGAAAGTGCCTATTTTTCCACACGAAGGTAATGCAGTTTGTTTAATCTGTGCCAAACTGGATCTTTTTAATCAGAGTGTAATACCGTACAGTTAAAAAAAAAACACTCAGAATAAGTCATATCACTCGAGAACAGGACTAATGCAAAAATAGCAAAAAGTTACGTCAAAACTTGCATAGACTATACACTCTTCTATATAAACTCGATTTAGACCATCGTACAATTTCTCCTTACGAGTTTTATATGAGTTTTACTGTAGTTCTGCCACATTTTAGTTAGATTAATAATAACTTAATTATAATCCTATATCATGTTGGATATGGCGGCTTTTTCACGTCTCCTAGACGGTGTCTCAAAGCGCTTCACAGAATATACCGCAAAGTGAAGTGACTGTATATATATTTGTGGGCGAAACGCGGCAGCCGATTGTGCACAGCAGTGTGCGTGTGTCCCCCCCCCCCCCCACCCCCCCCACACACACACACACACAGCCGTGGGTTGAAATGACCGATTTTATTATTGTTTTTTTGGAGGGAGGGATTATTAGGTGTGTGTGTGTGTGTGTGTGTGTGTGTGTGTGTGTGTGTGTGTGTGTGGAGTAAGGAAACTTGCCCAAGGTTTCGTCCTGACCTTGCCTGGATTCGAAACACACATCTCTCACACTTTGTAAGGCGAGCGAGTGGCTCTGACCCACTGAGCTACAGGAACTAGCCACAAACGCAGCAACTTTAATAATAATAATCATACCGTAGCTACATTTCAAACACAAAACACAGGCATCAAAACTATCATCAAAGCTTTGCCAGTCGAGTAAGCCAGAGGAGACACTTACTCGCTGGATATGTTATGATAACGTTCACAGGTAAGTTTTTGTAATCGTTTCTTCATTGGAAATTTACACCATTTAAACCAGCCTTTACCTCAGAATCCTCACGTGGGGGTGGAGAGGGGTGGGTGGGGGGGGGGGGGGGGGGGAGGGAAGGGGGGGGTTGGTAACACATAGTAAATTTACTCTCACAAGGAGCACCAAATGAAAGGTGTTTCAGTGGAACTTTCCCTTCGATAGGACGTCCCAAGGCGCTGGTAGATGGAATATAAAGCACTCGTATTGATTTTAATATTTCTAATTAAATCCTTGGGAAGTAAGTAAGACTCACAGGCAGAAAAACTCTACTCACTGCTTAATAAGGAACGGAAACAGTCAGAGACTCATAGGCTAACTAGATATAATAATAATACTAATAATAATCCTTGCACTTGATATAGTGTTTGAAATGTCTTCTAGACGTCTCACGTTCTAACTGGAGGAGCTCCACACAAAGGCGAGGATCAAGCTGATTGATTTGGTCAATGTATTTTTTATAAAGGATATCTTTATATCAGACAGACAGACAGATATCAGACAGACAGACAGACAGACAAGAGGTTGGTTGAGGGACAGGAACCAGATAGATAGGGGTCTGAAGAATAGGCTTCAAAATAAAATAGACCTGTGTTTGTACATACTGTATACACGGTATCAAATAGATATTTGCTGGAGCTGAGGTAATTGGTAGGGAATCTAATCGAAACGTTTGCAAAATTTCAAAAGGCTTCGCAGAAATATTATCCTCATCGGTGATGAGTCAACAACAGTAGCATCAACAATGAGGTTATTACTGGGGTGGGGGGGGAAAGAGAGAAAAAAAAAACCTCCAGATTGTGACTGTAGCTCCTGTAGCTCAGTGGTTAGAGCACTGGCCTTACAAGCGTGAGAGACCTGTGTTCGAATCCAGGCAGATCAGGTCAGGTCAGGGCGAAACCTTGGGCAAGTTTCTTTACTCCACACACACACACACAGAGACAGACACACAGACACACACACACACACAGAGACAGACACACAGACACACACACCTAATAGCAATAATCCCTCCCCCCAAAAAAACAATGACAAATTGGTCATTTTCAACCCACGACTGTTTGTGTGTGTGGGGTGGGGGTGTGGGGTGGGGGGGTGTGGGGAACGCCGCTGTGCGCAATCGGCTGCCGCGTTTCGCTCTCCCGCAAATATACATACAGTCAATTCACTTGACAGTCTATCCTGTGAAGCGCTTTGAGACGTCGCTAAGATATGAAAAGCCGCTCTTTATCAAATGCCAGGATTATTATTATTAATTTATTATATTCTTATTATTATTCTTTAGTGAGGAATGGGTTAAAGTGAGGAAAATGGGGTTAAAGGAAGGTATTGCCTTCTCTCTCTGTCTCTCTCTCTCTATGTCTGTACCCCCCCCTGGTGGCAATGTTGATTCCATTGGATCCTGGCAGGGTTTCTGTTGGATGTGTGTGTTTTTTGGTGGCTGCTTGTGTTCTTGAGGGTCTTGTTATGTATCAGCCTAGACTGCAAATGGGAGCCCTGTAAATCTCTGGCTCTCTCTCTCTCTGTGTCTGTCTGTCTCTGTGCAATAGCACACAGCTATAGAGATAGCCTTAGCTATTAGCAAGAGCTGTCTCTCTCTCTCTCTGTGTGTGTTGTGTTGTATGTGTGTCTCTCTCTCTCCCTCTTTCTACTGCAATCTCACAGCCAGCAACAAACAACAGTCTGCACACAAAAGGAACCCCATGGAAAATGTGATGGATTATTCTTAAATCATTTTCCGAAGGATAGAGAGGGAGAGAGAGGTGGAGAGAGAGAGGAGGAGAGAAGAGAGGAGTGTGTGAGTGTGTGTGTGAGAGAGAGATAGAGGGTAGGGTGGGGGAGAGAAGAGAAGATATCCTATAGAATGTGTATTAATTTACTTTTGTTTCTTCCCCCTTCTCTGTTGTCTAATTGCCTGTGTTTGGAGTGCCTTGGTCTAGATGGCTGGCTACAGAGAGGCTGTGTCTACCCCCCTCTCTGCCTCTCTCCTTCTCCCTCTATCTCTTGATACTGCCATTTCTGCCTAGTTTTTTGGGGGGAATGTGTGTGTGAAAAAAAATAGATTGAAAGATTTGAAAGGCTTTTTTGTTCCGCCTGTGTGTGTGTGTGTGTGTCTGAGTGAGTGTCTGTGATTTTTTTTGTGAGTGTCTGTGATTTTTTTTGTGTGTGTCTGTGATTTTTTTGTGTGTGTGTGTGTCTGTGTTTGGCTGGTTGGTTTTCAGGGAGATGTATAGGTGCTACATTTTACAGTGGGAAAACAGGTGAGAGGATTTTTGATTCAAACTCTTTTTTTAAAAAAAATGTATGATTTATTTGTGTATTTGTCAACATATCGCGGTTTCGAACGCGTATTTTGTACAAGAATCCCTTTCCAGTAATAGGATAATAATAATAATCATGAGTAATAATAATAATCCTTGCATTTGATCTCACGCCTTATCACACTGTTGCCTTTGGGGACCAGAGAGACCCCATTAGACCCGGGATTGTAGCTACCTTCAAATATTGAAGCTGAGCTGACCGACCGAGGTGTGGGGCTGTGGGTCTCACCATCTCCCTAGGTCAGAATGACTGCCTACAGAGGGGCAGACAGACAGACAGAGACAGACAGACAGACAGACAGAGACAGTCAGGGAGGCAGACAGACAGACAGACAGAGACAGTCAGAGAGGCAGACAGACAGACAGGGAGACAGACAGACAGACAGACAGACAGAGAGAGTGAAAAAATACATCAAAGCAGTTGTTGATGCTTTCTTTCCAGAAATGTCTGTGTCCAATTCATTTGCTGTTGTGTGTGTGTTGCGTGTGTGTTGTGTGTGTGTTGCGTGTGTGTTGTGTTGTGTGTGTGTGTGTGTTGCGTGTGTGTTGTGTGTGTGTGTGTTGCGTGTGTGTGTGTGTGTATTTCCCCCTCACCCCCCCCCCCCCCCCACCGTTATTTCTTATTGTAATGATTTAAAGAAGCTTCACTTCATCTCCAAACCCATTGTGTTGACAGCTATGTGTTTGAGGCGGGCGAGAGGGGAGTGGGGATGTGGGGGACAGTATTTCTGATTGATATTCGCACCAATTATAGTGTCTCCCCCTCCTAACACGCCCACTATCGTATCATATACAAATATATATAGATATATATATATATATAATACGTTACACGTATAATGTTCTTTGTTTCTGGCTCGTCTCTCGTCGTGTTTGACGACGTGAGGTGTGTGCGCCGTGTCACAGCCACAGCTGTAAATTGTTGTAAATTATATAAAAGAAATAACGGAACGAAAATATTGAAACCCTTCCTGAAATGTCCCCGAACTGCGCTGATTTTCCGTGGCGGCGAAAACTAAACGCGCTGGAACGATATGTGGCAAATCCTTCTTGTTACTGTGGTTTATTTGGTCTCTCTCTCTCTCTCTTATTAATACTTGTTCTGAACGTGGATTGTGCCAGCATCGCACGCGCGAGTATATATTATATACGTATCTACAGCACTGTATATATAGCATAGAAGCGTCTTATTTTATCTTAAAAAGTCTTATTTTTCAGTGACTCAATTTTTTTTAAACATCATAATTTTTTTGAGGCTTGTTGATGGTAATGCTCGCATTGGGATGCTATCACAACTTTTTGGTATGTGTGTGTGTATATATATCTCTCTCTATATATATTTATGTATGTATGTGTGTGTGTGTGTGTGTGTATGGTTGATAATGATATAATACCTTGTCGTGTTGACATGTAGTATCTATGCTGTATGTGCTGTGGTTTGCAGCCTGTGTGGTGTGGTTCCCTGATATCCTAACGTTTGTTGTTAAATACTGTTCAGTGAAGATTTGGGGGAAAGATGTCTGATTTGTGACACAGAGATTAGGCTGCACCGGAAAGCTGACCATAAACTGACCATAAACTTGACACAATTTAGTTGAAGATGTCAGTGAGTTAGGGAGCGAGGAGAGCTGAAGACAAACGCCTACTCCCACCTACACCCCCACACCAACCCCCCCCCCCCAAAAAAAACCATGGGTTCATAATAAATTCCTTCTCCTATGTATTACTATGTTGGGAGAACAGTTATAAAAAATTGGTCATTTTCAACCCACGGCTGTGTGTGTGTGTGTGTGGGGGGGGGGGGACGGGGGGACGAAACGCTGCTGTGCGCAATCGGCTGCCGCGTTTCGCTCCCCCACAAATATATATATGTGTGTATATACAGTCAATTCACTTTACGGTATATTCTGTGAAGAGCTTGGAGACGCAGCCTCTAGAAGACGTGATATATACACTACTACAGGCTTGAGCTACAGACTTCACTAGGGTTGGCAATACTATATTTGTCTCTCTCTCTCTCTCACTCACATGCAGCAGGAGATTTAATTCAAGTTGGGTTAGGGCGTTTTCTCTTCCCCCTCCTCTCTCTCTCTCCCCCCCCCTCCCCCCCCCGGGTCTCCCACACTTGCTAATGTGAACACTCCCTCCCGTGGCTCCGTTCGGGACTGTTCTGTGTGTTTTTTCCCCCTGTTTCTGTAGTTTCTAGGTTAATTTGCTGCTTTTGTTAGTTAATGATGATCAACAAGGGATTGTGACCGACTGATTCCCAGACTCTCTGATAACCGGGCTGGTTTCTGTTTTGTCCGTTCGTGTTGTCCCCCCCCCCCCCCACCCCCCACCCCCCCACTCGCGTGTTCCTGCTTAATCCCTCGTGTTCCCTGTTCTACTATCGGTGACAAGACTTTCAGCCACTACACCCCCAAAAACTCTATATATTATAGAGGTGGTGGGGGGGGGGGGGGGGGGGAATGGGGGGGAGAGTGAGCATTTTGAAAACTTGTTATTTCGGTCATTCCATCCACGACTGTTTGTGGGACACTGGCTGCGTACCATCGCCTGTCGCTTTTCGCCCACAGCATATACCGTTAATTCCCCCCCCCCCCCCCCCCCACCCCCCCACCCCACCTCTATAATATATTGGAGCTCCTGTAACTCAGTGGGTCAGAGCATTCCCCTTACAAGAGTGAGACCAGTGTGTTCGAATCCAAGCAGGTCAGGGGCGAAACCTTGAGCTAGTTTCCTTACTCCATACACACACACACACACACACACACACATACACACACACGCGCACACATGCACACACACGCACACACACAAACGCCTAATAATAATCCCTCCAAAAAAAACACACTAATAAAAATTGTTCATTTTCAATCCACGACTGTTTGTGGGGGTGGGGGGGGGGGGACGACGCCGCTGTGCGCAATCGGCTGCTGCATTTCGCCCACAAATATATATACAGTCACTTCACTTGACAGCGTATTCTGTGAAGCGCTTTGAGACACGGTCTGGAAGACGTGAAAAGCCGCGATATCAAAATGCCAGGATTATTATTATTATTATTATTATTATTATTAAAGAGTGATGTGTGAAGTGAGGCTGTGATCGATGTACTGATGAAAAATAATCTCTGGGCCTCAATCCATCAACTGTATCTTCACCAGGTACCAGCGGTTACCTGGCAACAGAAATGCTGACAACAGGTGTAGTCAACCAAGCAACTCTTGTCTCTCTCTCTCTCTCTCTCTTTCTCTCTTGGCCTCTGTCCACCACACATCAATACCTTGACATTGTATGAAGCCTTTTGCCTTGGGTTGATGGGAGCCTCCTGTAGCTCAGTGATTAGAGCCACATTACTTGCCTTACACAAGCGAGAGAGACCTGTGTGTTTCGAATCCAGGCAGGTCAGGTCAGGGCGAAACCTTGGGCAAGTTTCCTTGCTTCACACACACACACACACACACGCGCGCCTAATAATAATCCCTCCAAAAAACATCGGTCATTTCAATCCACGACTGTGTGTGTGTGTGTGTGTGTGTGTGTGTATGGGGACACTGCTGTGCGCAATCGGCGGCCGCGTTTGGCCCACAGATATATATACAGTCACTTCACTTTGCGGTATGTTCTGTGAAGCGCTTTGAGACACAGTCTGGAAGACGTGAAAAGCCGCCATATCAAACGCCAGGATTATTGGTATATCAGCCAATCCAGAGACTTGACAGCAATCGTGTCAGTTGGGCTCTATCTCCGCACTGCTTCCCTGCCGGATTCCGACCCTCAACACGTTTCCAGCTGCCTCGGCTTGTCCGATAGATTGTCAGCGAGTTCCTGACGCACTCGATCCATCCGTTAGGATAATAATAATAATCCTTACATTTGATACAGTGCTCTTTTCACGTCTTTCTAGACGGTGTCTCACAGAATATACTGCAAAGCGAAGTGACTGTATATGTATTTGTGGGTGAAACGCGGCAGCCGATTGCGCACAGCAGCGTCCCCCCCCTCCCCCCCCCCCCCCCCCCCCGACACACACACACAGCCGTGGGTTGAAATAACCAATTTTTATTATTGTGTGTTTTTTTGGGATGGATTATTATTAGGCGTGTGTGTGTGTGTATGGAGTAAGGAAACTTGCCCAAGGTTTCACTCACTCACTCACTCACTCACTCACTCACTCACTCACTCACTCACTCACTCACTCACTCACTCACTCACTCACTCACTCACTCACTCACTCACTCACTCACTCACTCACTCACTCACTCACTCACTCACTCACTCACTCACTCACTCACTCACTCACTCACTCACTCACTCACTCACTCACTCACTCACTCACTCACTCACTCACTCACTCACTCACTCACTCACTCGCTTGACGAGTGTGAGACCTGTGTGTTCGAATCCAGGCAGGTCAGTGAGTGAGTCAGTGAGTGAGTGAGTGAGTGAGTGAGTCAGTGAGTGAGTCAGTGAGTGAGTCAGTGAATCAGTGAGTGAGTCAGTGAGTGAGTGAGTGAGTGGCTCTAACCCATTGACATACAGGGACCTCAATATGAAAAACATATGCAAAGTGCGTTAGACATTCTGTTAGCTTCACAAAATCGACACGGGCTGAAGGCACGTCTCCTCCTCCTCACGCAGGAGCTGAGAGAAATGTTGGCAGATCGAATGGGAGTAAACTGTGTACAGATCAATTACACCCAACGCCAGCCAGCCAGCCAGCCAGCCAGACACACGCTCCTTATATAGTGTGGAACACTGCTGCGATGAGAGACACGTGTGTCGTGCGGGGGGAAGCGTTGAAAGTTAATGGCATCTGGACCTGCCTGATAAGCGGATGGCGTTTGGGTCATTCCTACCCTGTGTTAACAATCGCGCCACTCAACAGACTCGACGAAGAAGCTGTTTACTGACTGCGGGAAAAGAGACCTTTGTGGGGTTGACACAATGTCGGCGGGGGGAAGGCTGGGTTTACCGCTCAAGTCAATTCAAGATCACTCCCCTCTTTGAGACTGTTTTTATATATATATGTATAGCTAGTGTATTATATATACTGTATATAATAAGGCTGTGTGGCCACAAAATTCTCGGTCGGTCGGTCGGTCTGTTCCGTGTGTCGTTAACGGCACAGAAACGTGAGCTGATGTCATTTTTCGCCCACCGCTATACAGTGAATTCACTTTACGCTATACGGTATTAAGACACAAAGCCTCGAAAGGCACATCTACAAGACCCTTCCTCCTCATCACCCGCGCCATCAGTAACCCTGGCAACTCTCCTCTGATCCCAACCCCCCCCCCCCCCCCCAGCTCGGGTCAGAATCCTAGACTGTCCAGCAACTCTGGGATGTCCTCCCGACCAAAAAACTTTGTTGTTGTTGTTTGTAGTCAGGTCTGGGGGACAGGAAATGCAGTACACGAGGTTTACCAGTTTACCGAGATAGTTGGTGGGAGAGTCAAGGCCCGTTTCTCTGGATGTATCTCGGAGAATGATGTAATGTCAGGACGGTGAGGTTCTGGACGGATAAGATTCCAAACGGTTCGAAAGGCTTCATCCGTCTCTCTTTATCCTCCAAAACTTTGCTTGTTGATCTTTTGCGAGAGGAATGAAGGACAGTACTGATTGTATTTCTGTATTGATGGGGGGAAAAAGGGACAATTAGTGGCTTTGGCTGGCGGGGGAATCTCTTGTTTGCCAAATGCACCAGATGATAATGTTAAAATCAGTTCGAAATACGTCATCCTTTCCCCTCGCGCCTGACCCTAATTGGAACGAAATTAACACAAGCCTCCTCTGGCTTGTGGTCTGTGGAGAGGCTAAAACGCATTTAAAAAGATTGGAAGCCGGACGCTTAAATGTCAGGGATTCCAGTTGTGGCCCTAAATTGTTTGGTGTTCAAATAGGAGTAGGAGAGAACGGACCCATTTAGTCTGTGCCGGCTCTTTGAGAAGAGTAACTCAATCCCACTGCCCAGCTCTCTCTCTCCCCTTAACCTAACAGACCCGTTCTCCCTAAATAAAGATCTAATTCTCATTTAAAAGCTGTTATCGAATTGGCCTCCACCAGCTTTTCAGGCAACGCATTCCAGATTCCAACAACCCGCTGAGTGAGTGAAAACATTTCTCCTCAGCTCCCCTCTGCTTCGTTTTGAAACCATTTTAAATCTGTGACCTCGAGTCACTGATTCGCCCACCAGTGGAAACAGCCTTTCCCTATTCACCCTGTCGAATCCGCTCACGATTTTATAAGCCTCTATTAGGTCTCCTCTCAATCTTCTTTGTTCTAAAGAGAATCAGCCTAGCCTAGCCTATCTAGCCTTTCCTCGTAGCTGAAGTCCCTCATTCCTGGCACGATCCTAGTAAATCTCTGCGCCCTTTCCAATGCCTTAACATCCTTTCTATAGTGTGGTGACCAGAATTGTACACTGTACTGTAGCTGAGGCCTAACCAAAGTCTTATAGAGGTTAATCAGCACTTCCTGACTCTTGTACTCTATGCCCCTATTTATGAAGCCTAGTATCCCATATGCCTTTTTAACGGCTTTGTCTACCTGTCCTGCCACCTTCAAAGAGTCACCAACACAAATCCCCAGGTCTCTCTGTTCCTTCACACTCTTTAAAATTGTACTATCTAGCCTACATTGCCTCCCCTCAATATATACAGTCCAGTCAACAAAGCGCTTTGAGACGTCTAGAAGACGTTTGATATCGCGGCTTTTCACATCTTATCGACGTCTCAAAGCGATTCACAGAATAGACTGTAAAGTGAATTGACTGTGTATATATTTGTGGGCGAAACGTGGCAGCCAATTGCGCACAGCAGCGTCCTCCACACACACACACACACACTTAGTGGATTGAAAATGACCAATTTTTATTATTGTGTTTTATTTTGGGACGGATTATAATAATAATAATTATTATTATTATGAATACTCCCTGGAATTAGGTTAATGGGTTGCCTTTCTCAAGCGATTCTCTTTCTAGACCCAGAATCTTTCCATTTATAGGTGACCTGATAGTTGAAACTCAATCTGGTTTTGACTCTCTTGATAATAAACCCTTTACATTTGACACAGCGCATTGGAACCCCACCTCAAAAGTATTCCACGCCGTGTATATATACACACACACACACACACACACAGCCCTGGGTTTCTGCTTGTGCCAGACATCGCGCTGACCAACACAGTAATTGAGTGAATGTTTACAGTCACGAGGACTCATTCGTTCGTTCGTTCGTTTGGTCGGGAATCACTCTGGGAATTAATCTTTTCTTTTGTGTGTGTGTGACCTGGTTGTTATAGTTTTCCTCCCCCCCCCCCCCCCCTCTCCCCCTCTCTCCCTCTCCCCCCTTCTCTCCCATTTGCATAAAACTATTCAGCGAGGGTGTTTTTTTAAAAAAAAATTCTTCCAATATATCTCTCGATCTTTCAAAGCATGTGATTTTATATAGATACCCCGGGGGCCACTATATACACTGAGAATTACTGTCGGACATGCGTAGAGTACGCTGGCTTGTATTGATTAACACATCATGAGACTGGGTTCGTCAGTACGCTGGGTTGTTAGATGGTAAATTTCCAAGTACTTTGTACTGATTTACAAAGTTTTTTTAAATTTAACACTTAAAGTGTGGCTTCAGCTGCTTCACATCAGGGTTCGATTCGCAGGCCAGGGCGACAACAACAACAACAACGTGGATTTATACAGCGCCCGTCACTCACTCACTCACTCCCTCACTCACTCACTCCCTCACTCCACGCTGGATAGCGTCTCAGAGCACTTCCCAATAACGGATCCCAGTGGGGGGAGGGGGGGGAGAGCCAGGGGAGAGAGGTGTGTGGGGGCGGGGGCGGGGGGGAAGAAGGTGACTGAAAGCGCGGTCGGTCGAAAAGAAAGGTCTTCAGCCGAGACCTGAAAGTAGGAAGTGTAATGTTGTTGTTGTAGTTGTTTGAGCGCGCACGTGTGTTTTTGTGTGTGTGTGCGTGTGCGTGTGTTTAAATTAATTGCCTCACACATTATCGCGCTCAGATATTTAATTCAAGTCTCGTTTTTCCCTCGATGACTCCCTACTTCTCTGCCATCCATTTTTTGTTGTTTAAGTGTCCTGCTGAAAATACGCCTTCGCTGGGCGCCGGCCACGATTCCCGGTCCAAAGCACGGTTCGGTAGAGTATTGGAATGGTTTATTGAGTACCCATTTTTTTTCTCTCTCTCTGTTTCGCCAACAGGTAAAATAAATAAACACATGGAACGTGACTGAACCTCTGGAAGACGAGCTCATGTCCCGACTGGCCGCTTCGCGTGCGCAGAAATGTCCAGGCTGATGCTGGGGAAGACATTGGAAAGGATATGCAAAGCCGTCCTGCTGCTGTGTCTGGTGCACTTCCTGATCATGATGATCTTGTACCTCGACGTCTACACCCAGAGGTTTGACATTTTCAGCCGCTTCAACAATAGGAACTACTCCAAGACGCACCCGTACTGCAACGGCACCAAACCCAACAGGACACTGCTGGGGGGTGGCGAGGAGCATTCAACGTCGAGCAGGAAGTCGGATGGTAACTTAACAGCCACTGAAAAGCCTTTATCAACCTGCCCCGACGTGCCCCAGGGATTAGGTAGGATCCGAAACCCATTGGATTATTTTATTTTGTTGTGGTGGGTGGGTGGGTGGGAGGGGTGGGGTGGGGGGGGGGAACATATAGATTGTGTGTTGA
>CM068749.1:23606653-23641692 GCA_035084275.1 Hydrolagus colliei
TGCTCCAAAGTTCTCCACAAGAGAAGCAGTCAAAAGCCGAACAAACCAAACACGAGAGTGAATACCTTTTGAAGTCACGTGCCAGCTTTTGGAAGGTGGGGGAGAAGAGAATTTTATACTCCAGGTAAACGGTCTGATGAATGGAACTTGTTTTCATAAACTCGGCTCCCCCCCCACCCCACCCCCCACCCTTTAACCAGATGTGTTTCCTCTTGAAAAAAGAGATGAAAGATTGAAGTTTCTTCTGCTCTTTTATGCCAAAAAACACTCAAGCAAATCCTGTGACATTCTTCGGGACATCCTCCCGCCTTGATAAAGGCTCTACTCTAAACGCCAAGGATTATTATTATTATCATTAATAATTATTAGTATCACAACGTAGACCTCAGAAAAGCCCGGATTTGATTTTTAATTCCACATTCTAGTGGTGCACCTTGACTGAGCCATCGAGAACCTCGACATCAATCACTCTCTAGACTCAGAATGTAGTGACCCTACATAAAAACTACAGCAACTGGCTTTATACCGAACCCTCACGACACCCCATACACATCTTAAAAACCCATCATACCAACACCATACCAGCAAATAGCTTCCAGATGTACCTGCATTCGTTTAAAACTCTATAGTTTTATTGTGGATCAGTTGGGTCTTTGATATGACTAACCTCCCCCCCCCCCACAACTCTTTAGATTTTATTACAGGTTACATTATGTATATTAATCAGCTGAAATTACTTCCTTCAAATTAGTGCAACCCGAAGCAGAGATGGGGTCAGCAAGAGTACAAGGAAATGCGAAACACAATACAACAACAAAATGACACTGGTCACTCAAAAGCCTTTCATGTCAGGAGAACGTCCCGAGGAGCTGGACAGTCAGACCTGAGCTGTGGACGGGGACGGGGACGGGGGGGGGGGGGGGGGGTGGTGGGTGCGGGGATTGAGGGAATCTGGAAGGGGAGGGGATTAGGAGTTCCATCGAAGAGGAAGGTCTTGAGGCAGGACATGAAGGGAGGCCAGGGAGGGGGCGAGCGAGGCGGAGGGACTGCGGGATGGAGTTCCAGAGGTTGGTGGGTGGGGGGGGGGGGGCAGAGTGGCTGGAGGCTCGGCTGCCAATGGTGGGGCGGGCGGGTGGGTGGGTCAAGGGAGACGTGGAGCTGAGCGGGAGGAGGGAGGGAGGGATGGAGGGAGGGGGGACGGGAGGTTGGTAAGGGGTGAGGTCACAGATGTAGGGTAGGGGCGATGATGTTACGCAACCAAGAGCCAGACATTTTTGCCCATATTTTCCTCAAGTCACATTCCCGTCACTGCTTCTCTAGGACAAGTTCCACTTTCCAACAGGAATGTCAGGACAGGACAGAGTATCGTCAGCCAGCCCCCCCCCCCCCCCCCCACCTGTGGCGTGTAGAGATGAGATCTCCACCGGTTGCTGAGTGCTCCATCTAGTGGCTTTGCCGTCGCAGGCCGAAAACAAAACTCCCCCCCAGCCATCCAGGAAATCAATCCAAGTGTTCAAATGCCAGTGGAACAATTCAGAGGGGAACTTTCTCCTCTCAGAATGTTAGGTAAACTGGCTCAGCCATTACACCCTCAATTAACAGACCACCACCACAACTCTAGGTCAGGTTTTTAAATCGATTGTTTTATTTTCATCTGGAGGTTTTTGAGTGTATTTAACACAAATGCGTAAGACTATATATTTGTATAGCTGTTATGATTAAGGATTAACTGTACTTTTTTTACACACACACACAGCACCAAAAACGAGAGTGGACCCTACAACCATTGCAAAATCAAATCTCTTGTGGGTCCATAAAGCATCTCTACACCTGCTTGCAGCAAACTAAACAGCAAATGTTAGTTAAGATTGCATCGTGTGGAGACTGTGCCAGAAATCGACACGCATTCAAACAAAAATCAAGTCTGTTTTCAGGTGCTGAGGCCGGGCTCGTAGTGCAGTACAGAAACATTGCAAGTTTTCATTGCTTCTGGGATATGATATTTACACAACTTCGATCGAGCCCTCCCCCTCCTTATAAATATAGCACAACACCACTCGGTAAGCAGGCTTGCGTTAATCTGGAGATAGTAAGCAGTAAAGATAAGTGATTTCACCCCCCACTGCCCCGATCCTCTCAGTGAAACACGACATGAAATCTACGTACACGGGTAGCCAGCACTCAATAACGTCAGTATAAATACAATTTCAATTAATTATTTCCTTCCCGTTCCACCCACACTGAACATGATTTGCGGCCACACAATCTTCTCTTCGGGAGCCAATATATCTGCAAACAGCTGCTCAGAACTTCCAGGACAATCTGGCCCACATACCTCCTGCCCACCTCCCCCCCTCCACCCACCTCACCCCAGAGCGGGAGAAACTTGCCTAACCTATAGCCCAGCTCTAAAGGGGAAAGATATGAGATATTTATCTCTCGTTAATTAAGCACTTGGATCTGAAATGCTAATAACCATGTGTGTTTTTATTTTTAAACTGGAAACGCTGATGTAGCTGTAATTATATCACCCAAGACTCAGCAACCGGAGAGAAAGACAGTACCTCTTTCTCAATGCAGTAACGTTTCGCCCACAAAAACACAGTCCATTCACCTCACGGTATATTGTGGTGAAGCAAGCGGGCTCGGAGATGTCTCAGGAGGGAGAGGTGACGAGGCGCTATATCAAATGCAATTATTATTATTATTATTATTCATTATTATAATAACTGGCACTTGCAAAAAAAAAAAAATGTAAATCAGCGGGAAATCAGCTTGCAACTTTTCAGTGGGTTTCATTCGTCCCTTGTTTTTGACGTTAAGATGTTGGTAGATGGCGAAAGTCACTCTTCCCAGGGCACCATGTCCATGTCAATAGCCACGCAGTTGTAGGCCGCATACCGCAGTTTTTCTTCGCAGAGTTTCGCGCTGCGGCGAGAGAACACAGGATTAATAAGTACATCGAGAGGGAAGTTTGCATTCTCTGGGTCTCCCTTTCCTTTCAACAGCAGAGAGCTGGAGATTGAAGGCTCACTCGCCTTGAAGGAGAGATAGGATCAAAGCATTTTGAAATGTGGTTTTACTAGGAGATCGTTATAATGATACCCTGGAAAGCTAGTTATACCAATGATTCAATACTTGAAAAAAATCGAGTCTCAAACTGGAAATGCTGAGAGAAACACCAAGGGGAAGGATATATACATTTAGCTCTTTGAACAAGTACTGGAGGACTAACAAAAGGATTTCTCCAGCACCATGTTTGCAAGGAAGAAAGGGAGGGAGGGAGGGAGGGAGGGAGGGGAGGGAGGGAGGAGGGAGGGAGGAGGGAGGGGAGGGAGGGAGGGAGAGGGAGGGAGGGGAGGGAGGGAGGGAGGGAGGGAGGGAGGGAGGGAGGGAGGGAGGGAGGGAGGGAGGGAGGGAGGGAGGGAGGGAGGATGAATAAGGTTGTAAATATCAAAGTCTGACCTGGAATAGTTTGGTAGAAACAATGTACTGGAACACGTAGAGGATTCTGGGAGAGCGTCCGTCTTCTCTGATCTGTCACGAGAAAATGGAAATTGCCATAACAACAACAACAACAACAACATGGACTTATACAGCGCCCCTCACTCCCTCACTCCCCGCCAGACAGTGTCTCAGAGCTGATAACGGATCCCAGGGCTGAGTCAGGGAGAAGTGAGTGGGGTGGGGGGGGGGGAGGGGGAAGGTGATCGGAAGTGCGGTCGGTCGAAAATAATGGTCTTTCTTTAGCGTGAAAATAGGAAGTGAGGGATGGAGCGAGTGCTGCGCTATGTGGGTTAGAGCAGATACCAAAAAATTCCAAGATTTAAGTGTTTATTTTGTGCTCCATTTAAGGATTAAGCGACGGAAGGGATTCTTGCCACATCACCCACCCGATGTTCAGTAAAGTGTTTATCATTAGTAAGTGAACAGGTATTTAACATCCCCAAACACTTACCCGGATTTATCTGGGTAAATAAATATGGGGGAGGGAAGCCTGCTTCGACCCGTGACAAACCTCAGAAATCGACTGCGATCCTCTGAAAATACATAAACCAGAAATCATTATTCACTCCCCCCACCAAAAAAAAATCACCCTCAAACCTCAAACAATAAAAACAATGAGCAAAGAGCGTTTGAAATGTGCTTGAAGCGACAGCTATAAACGTCATAAAGCACAAAGCAAAGTACTCTAACCAACGAACTACAGGAACTCCACTCAGGTCCGCTAATGTCCGTTTAATGTCACTTACCGTTAGTAAAATTTGTCAGCGCTTCCCAAAGATACTTAACCCCGGGTGTCAGACTGCTCCAGGTCTTCAAAGCGAGCTGGAAACAATGAAATAACAACAACAGATTTAATCGAACTATGTTAGCGATACTGATGAACTTTACTTTGGCGAGGGAAGTTACCCGTTCATTAGGAATTTAAACAAAAAATAAAACAAAAAACACATGTACTTTCCAGTAAAATTGGCAGAGATTGCTGCAGGAATCCCAGATCGTAAGCAGCTGCAGAATGAATAGGCAAGAGTTAACTTACTTAAACGTTTGAGGGCTTCCACTGAGATCTCCGGATCACCACATACTTTCTTCTCCAGCTCCTGCCAGGTCAGCAAGTCCAGGACTGCCTGAGGAACCACCTTCAGCAAGCCGGCTCTCATGGCGTGAATCTACAGCGAGAGCGAGTAAACAGGCAGGTGAAACGCAAGGTTACCAGAGCTGTGTAAACCGTGGGAGTTTGAAATAAAATGTTTTTACCCATCAATATTTTAAAAAATAAAATACAAGAGTCCAGTAGCTCAGTGGTTAAGAGCGCTCCCTCGCTCCTTTCCTCCCTCCCTCAGGGGCTCAACTCAGTCACTCTTACCTATTACATGAGGGGGGAGTTTAACCACCTTAGCTTTCAACAGACATAAATTTATAGATCCCGTCCCTTATCTCCACCCTTGGTTGAGACACACAATTCCCTTTCGCCGTGCAGTGTTGGTGGGAGGGTTGGGGGTGGGGGGGGGGGGGGGTGATACTCTACATTACCTGATCTTTGCTCTCCTCCAGCCTTGCTTGCTGGACGAGCCGAATGAACTCCTTCCGGTCTTCGTACTGCACGATGGTGTTGCTGCCGTCGGGAATCAGGTCCACCACCGAGTGGTCGCTGAGGACGGTGGTGTAGGTCAGTTCGTTGCCGAATTTAAACTCGTACGTCTCCTTGTCCATGGTTTTCCATGGCTTCCAACAGCTTCACCTGCGCAAGCCAGGAATGGGATAGACCTCAGTTCTCGTCACTCCAAGTCAAATGGTAGAAACGCTACTTCCTAACCTGGTGTTATTTTGGTTTTTTTTGTTTGAATAAAAACTGCCAAGTTTCAAGACTGTCATTGCTAGCGATACTGTTAATTCTGCCAAGAACGAACAATCTGCTAGTTTTGAACGTTAAGATATTCACAGCGCTCCTACTCTCGCGGCTTCTGTCAGAATCACCAACTGTGGCTTCAGCAGCTCCTGTAGCTCAGTGGTTAGAGACACTCACTCGCCTTACAAAAGTGAGAGCTGTGTTTCGAACCCAGGCAGGTCAGGGCGAAACCTTGGGCAAGTTTCCTTACTTCACACATACACGACCAATAATAATCCCTTCCCCCCAAAAAACACAATCATAAAAATTGGTCATTTAAATCCACGACTGTTTGTGGGGAGGACGCTGCTGTGCGCAATTGGCTGCCGCGTTTCACCCACACAAAAAAAACGTCAATTCACTTTACAATTCAGTCTATTCTGTGAAACGCTTTGAGACGTCGATAAGATGTGAAAAGCCGCTATATCAAATGCAAGGATTATTATTATTACCTACGGCCTGACAGCAGCAAACGGGACATCGCAGCAGGGAAACTGAAAACACTCGCGCATATAGTTAAAAGGTCAAGTATTCCATAATTTTAATGAAGTTAAAAATAAATTGTTTTTCCTCCCCCTACCCCTCCACCATCAACTTGATTAAGATTCCAGTAATTTCCCCCCAAGTGATTCACGTCATGCCCTAAACACTGTTTGTTGGCAGGCTTTATGAGATCAGTTTGGGAGATATTACCAGCCTGAGTCTGTGGAGTGAGAACTCCAACTAATCCCCAACCTCCTCCTCACTCAATTTATTCCTTTAGTTCAGAGGATTTCCAGGCAATGTATAAAAATAATCAATAATACTCACTAGAACCGAGTCGACGGCAGGAAAGTCCTTGGACCATCTCACGTCCTCTCCTGACAGTCTTTTCCACACTATACCAGGTAGAGCCAGCACCTGTTTAAACATACACAATGTGTTATATTGTCCTCGTAGGAAAATCAAGATAAGATATGAACAAACGCTGCATACGTTCCCTCATCATTTCCTTCTCCCTCAGTTGAACCAAATTTAGTTTACCCCAGTCCTTGCCAAACTGCCCTGGCTCCCTGTCATAGAGCAGATGGACTTCAAGATCCTCACACTTGTATTTAAATCCCTTGACTCCTGTTCACCCCCCCCCCCCCCCCACCACCCCTCTAACCTCCTCTCTCCTCACAGCAGTACCCGCTGCCTCCGCTCCACCATCAGCGGCCGTGCTTTCAGCCACTACGCCCCGAAACTTTGGAACTCCCTCCTTTAATTTCTTTGCCTCACACCCTCCTTCCCCATCTTCAGGTCGTGCCTGAAGACCTTTCCATTTTAACTGAACGTGCTTATTCCTCATTTCCAGATCTCTTATCAAAATGAGACTTCCTGCAGGGTGCTGTGGATAATAGCGTAGGGGGAGGCAAAATATACCCTTGGGAGTGACAGGTTATGGCGCCTCACGCTCCCAATTCTACGGATTAAAAAGTAAATCGAGTTACCAAAAGTTCTCTCCCTCGCAGGGCAGCTCCCATCAGTTGTCCGATCCACTCGTACTTCCCAAACTCTCTGCACGATGGATTTGGGACGTACATATCCCGTGCTTCTCCAGTACTGTTACCCTGGGATTGGGAATGAGAGAGAGAGAGAGAGAGAGAGAGTCAGTGAAGCCCTCCGCATGTGAGAACACTGTACCAAACACTCAACACACAGGGCAAGATAAGATCACAGACGAAAACCACCATTTGGCTGAAATATAAGACGATTGCGACTGAGAAGGAAACTGTAACCCCTGAATGAGTTGCTGTTTGTGCAATGTGAAAGGTTCCACACACACACACACGCACACGTACAAACGTCACATGTTGTTGTCCGCTAGAGATGCCTGGCCTGAACATTACCTGATTGGATGTGCGGACGAAAAATGGCAAAGGCACGGCAATCTCCGCAGAACTCGGACACAGCTCTTCAGATATGTCAGAGAGACTGTCTCGGAATCCACCACCTGGTGAGAACAGAATACAAAGTTGGAACAGACTAAATGAGTCTATCTATCCTAAGCTAGAAATCCTAAATCCCATCCAATCCTATCCAACCACTCCCTACCTCACCAACATCCCCAAGTCACAGGGTATCAGCGATGGGTAAATGCACAGTTTGACAATATAAAACACTGATGAAAGTTAATGGTACTTGTTCAGCTGTCGACAATTTGGATGACGTGGACCCACTTGGCTTTCCCAGACGCGTTCTCTGAATCGCTTCACCTCCCGAGAGATCCCGCCAACCACACCGAAAAGGGTGACGCTTTCCTCATGAGACAGACAGCAGCCGAACAAGCAAAGGACCCCAGTGGGATTCAAGACAAAAACCTTTACGATCTAAAGTCTCGCGCTGGTTGACAGCCATTGGATAAAGTCAACCAGGCAGATGAAACAGTAGTGGCTCTCTACTATCCCTTGACCATCTTTCCTACTTAAAGAAAGAGCCAAAAAAAAGCAGCTTAACACCAAATGATCAACTCACAGACATTAAAGCTTACCTTGGTCAATGATTCCTTCCGATATAAATTTGCATTCCCACCACTGATCGTAGCGTGCTGGCCACCTAGGGATAAGAAACATGACAGATATACAAGATCGTTATTGTTTAGCAAACACACGTCAAATGCAAAATCTCTGTGATAGTACGATGAGAGTGAGCAAACAGTAACCCCAAAAATATTGGAGAGCTTTACGACCATAAGAGTGTGTAAACGAGGAAGCAAGTATTGAATTTAGATGTGGCAACCCATTGACGTTCTATTGAGATGCACAGTTAGCCGCTGTTACCATGGGACATTACCTGTAATCCAAGGGTTTCTCATATTTATCCGAAGGCTTCAAACCTTCAAACATCTGGAAAAAATATATATACATACAATGAATAATAATAATAATAATCCTTGCATTTGACATAACACTTTTCACGTCTTCTAAACTGAATTGACTGTATATTTGTGGGTGAAACAATACGATTTAAAATTTTGTTCCCCAAAGATTCGCATTCTTTTTCGTATTGATTTGAAATTTACGAGATTAAAACCCTCAAAAAAAAATGATATCAAAGCCTAAAATGTCTCCACACTCGGAGGGAAAAAACAAAGCAAGAGGCACCGACCGACAAGATAACAAACCCAGGAGCATGACGTAAGCAAACTAGCATCCACTCTGTCACCAGAGCCGAGACCAGTTAACAGACAATAATAATCATTGCATTTGTGATATAACGGCTTTTCACGTCTTCTAGACGTTTTGACAGATTATTATTAGGCGTGTGGAGTAAGGAAACTTGCCCAAGGTTTCGCTCTGCCTGGATGATAAGAGTCATCTGGAAGCTCTAGAAAGCAGCTAACAATAACAGCCAACCAAACCAAAACAATAACTTGCATTTATATAGCGTGCCTCCACACCAGACAGTGTTTCAGAACACTCAAAACGAACGAGACAAGTTCCTAGAAAATAACAGTTAATCAGACAGTTATTCCAAAAATAATATTTTTGGAAGTTAGATGGTCGCTTGGAAGTTTTAATTGACAAAAGCCTCGATTAAAAAAAAAAACTGTCAGAAATCCTGTACTGAATTAAAGAAGAATGTTGCTTTGGGTTTATTTAAGACGGTCCCACCTGTGTGAACACAGCGTTCTTGTTGGAGGGGTCGAGGGAAGGGTTATTCCGATGCTCCATGGCCACTCTGCGATTGATGTAGAGTTTGGGCATGAAATTGGGCTTGCTGGTCTCGGAGTCTTTCAGGCTCTGGGCAATCAGGGCCGTCCGGCGTTTCGACAGCAAAAGGAACTGCTTAACATACTGCAAAATAACACCAGAAATATAAAATAAAAGCTGCATATCAATTTGTATTGGTTCACTGCATTCGTCACATTGGAATCTGAGGGATGTGGGGTGGGGCGGAGAGGAAAGGGTAAAGAAACAATACATTCCCTCGGGGTCAGCAAATCATTGAATATAATAATAATAATCCTTGCATTTGATATAGTGGCTTTTCACATCTTATCGACATCTCAAAGCGCTTCACAGAATATACTGTAAAGTGAATTGACTGTACATTTGTGGGTGAAACGCGGCAGCCAATTGCACACAGCAGCAAATAGTCGTGGATTGAAAATGACCAATTTTATTATTGTTTTTTTTTGGTAAGGATTATTATTAGGCGTGTGTGTGTGTGTGTGTGTGTGGAGTAAAGAAACTTGCCCAAGGTTTTGCCCTGGATTCGAACACAGGTCTCTCACCCTTGTAAGGCGGGTACTCTAACCACTGAGCTGCAGGAGCTCCACGATTGAAATGGCTCACCTTCACGTGACTGAATGTTCCAACTGTGTGATCCCAGGCAGGCACCAGATGGTGAAGCAGATTGTCCAGGATCTTAAGAAATCTAGAGAAAAAAAAAGTTTAAATGGTCAATTCAGACTAGGCACCAGTGTCCTTGACTTGGGAGCTAGAACCAACAATATTCACGACTATTTATGGGGGGGGACGCTGCTGTACGCAATTGGCTGCTGCGTTTCGCCCACAAATATATATACAGTCAATTCACTTTACAGTACATTCTGTGAAGCGCTTTGAAACACAGTCCAGAAGATGTGAAAAGCCACGATATCAAATACAAGGATTATTATTATTATTAATCTGGAACTAAAATACCAACCTGTGAATGACCACTGCCCTCCTGTACAGCATATCCGGCTCATTCCCCTCGAGACGTGGATAACGAACCAGGTTTGTTGCTTGAAACATATCCACGTTCAACCCCAAGTCTCTTTCTCTAGCAGATTTTATCTTCAGGCCATGAATTCGTACATCTATACCTCCATCTGGTCACAAGAAGCATAGACAAAGAACTGCACTCAATGCATGTCATCTAGATATTGGGTCTGTTCTCCTCCTTGTCCCCCTCGAATCCTCTGCTCCACCATCTGGTGAAGGCTGTGCCTTCAGCCACTACGCCCCGAGGCTCTGGAACTCCCTTCCTCACTCCCTTCGCCTCACTCCCCTCTTTTCCTACTTTCAGGTCTCGGCGAACACTTTCTTTTCGACCGACCTCGCTTTCGGTCACCTTCTTTCCTCCCCTCTCTCCTCCTGGCTCGGCCCTGGGACCTGTCATTGTGAAGCCCTCTGAGACGCCGTCCAGCGTGGAGTGAGGGAGGACGCTATATAAATTCCAAGTTGTTGTTGTTATTGTATTGGATGTAAAACAATGGTGGCAGCTATCACCGTGCATTTTCTGCCAATCCCTTTTTATTGAAAATGCTGAGTTCTGTTCCCTGGCCTCATCCTGCATGACTTCCCGACCAGGCTTCTAGTAATTAATTTGTCCACAAATTCACAGTGACTGCGCGTGAACTATAAACCCTGTGAAACTCTTTTTGTTCACACCAACGTACAGTCCACTTGCTTCACAGTACTGTATATTCACTGAAGCTCTTTAGAAGACCTCACCCAAAGGCTTGATGAGAGGCTGAATCGAATGCAAGGATTATTACTGGATGACGTACCCACACATTCCATAATCCGGACTTCGATGATAGGAATGTGGACCATCATATCTTCTAGAACGCAGAGGTCACCCACTAATGTCCTGGAATACAACACAAAGTATGTTCCTCTTGTTAAGGCAATTGCCACAAGCGTTCCGTGGTTTCCAATGAATTATTTCTGATACCTCAACAATCCACTCCCAGAAGAATTTGCAAGTGAATGAACTGAAGCCCAAACTGAATAAAAACCCACAACGAGATGTATAAAATAGAAGATAGGAAATTGCAAATTAAAATCTACCAGTCTCCTCACTCAGCAAAATCCCAACAGATACATGCATAGTGGAGTTTTGGAGCTCAGTGGCTACGAGAGCTCTTTACAAGCGAGAGACCCGGGTTCAATTTCAGGCAGGGTGAAACCTTGGGCAAGTTTCCTTACTCCACATGCCTAATAATAATCCCTCAAGAAAAATAATACATTGGTCATTTCAATCCACGACTGTTTGTGGGACGCTGCTGTGCACAACTGGCTGCTGAGATACACCCACAAATATACAGTCAATTCACTTTACTGTATATTCTGTGAAGCGCTTTGAGACGTCCGGAAGACGTGAAAAGCACTACATCAAATGCAAGGATTATTATTATTATATGGGGATAAAATACAATAAACTTGTGCGTACAGAGGCAAATGCATACTATGAAGAATGATAAGGTACAATACACGAAAGCTACAATAAATATATATATTACTGCAACAAAGAGCAAAAACTATCTAACAAGATTACCAAAAAAGGGCACCCAGGCAAAATAGATAAGCAATGGAGACAGAAAAGGAGGTCAGGAAGTTAATGCTGTAATCAGGAATATTTCTCAGTAAGACTGAAAAAAACAAATGACTAGAATTTTACTTACTCATAACAAGAAAGGCTAGTGGGAGTTTCACTTCCGACATATGTATTAATACCCAAGGTCATTACAGTACTCACTCATCAACAATCATGTCGGTCAGCTTTTTCAGATTCTCTCTGTCTCCGCCATACACTTGGATTTTTTTGGGCATGTAATTGTCATCTGTTGCATCTACTGTGAGAAAAAGCTTTCTGCAGAGGGACAAAGTAAAAAAAAAACATTTAATTACTGACACCACCAGGGCTACATACACTGTCTGTCATCTCAGAATGTCAAAATATGGTCAAATTTATTAGGCCGAATATTTTCTCTCGAGACTTGGGGGAGCGAATAAAATGTCACCTATGAATAAATTAACATTTAAGTTCATGTCTTCCATTTTGCCAAGATTTCTTCAAATTCTATCCATGAGGAATATAATGATTGTATTATCTGGTAGGTAGGGCATTGTCTGTGATTTGATTTATCAGTAGACACTGGTACCAACACAGACAGATCATTTTCTCCTGGCTCCCGCCGTACTGAATACCTGGTTAAGTACTGGTTCTGACCCGGGTAAAGGCAGCATTCCCCCTCAGGGACCAGAGGGCAATTTAAGGGGTGAATAAAATGTCGCCTTACTTTACGATGGTGCCTTTCTTCATGTACAAGCGAATCCAGTGGTGGCCCTGGTTCCCTTCACTCTCCCAGAAGGTGTCATTGTCTGCGTCAGTCAAACACCAAACGTTGGCTTCATCCTATTAAGTAAAAAAAAAATCGTTAGGGGAGGTTTAGATTTGAAATCTAAATCGTTAAGGTTTTCAAGTACTGTAGTTACAAGTAAGAAAAGAGAACTGTTGAATTGGCAATATACAGTAGTACTTACTACCAACCTCTCCGTTCAACGGGCTCCAGTCTGCTCCATGCCCTCCACCCAACCTGCCCTACCATCGGTGGTCGGGCTTTCAGCCTCTCCACCCCCACAATCTGGAACTTCATTCCACAGACCCTTCGCTTCCCCTCTTCCCTCCTTCAAGGCCGGTCTCAAGACTCTCCTTTTCGATCGTGCTTTCTGCCGCCCTCCCACCTCTCTGCCTCGTCTCCCCTGTGCTCGGGTCCCGACCCCCGACTGTTCAGTGCCTTGGGACATCCTCCCGACGTGAAGGGCGCCCTATAAATGTAGTTTTGTTTGGGTTGTTGTTCTGAAGATTAACGCAATTGACTTACAGAGAAAGAGGAGACATCGATGCTGTCTACTAAATGCTTGACACTGCCCAGATTTTCATCCTCCTTCCCTATGCGATCGTAGAAGTAATGCACCAAATCTTCATCACATTCAAAAGTCCAAGTGGGAGGAACATACCTGCAACTCAACAAAGGAACCAATGGTCAGAACCGCAATCATTTGTTTACCAGTTATGCCGTACAAGCGTTGAGACCTGTGTTCGAATCCAGGCAGATCAGGGCAAAACCTTGGGCAAGTTTCCTTACTCCACACACAACTAATAATAATCCATCCCAAAAAAACACAATAATAAAATTGTTCATTTCTATCCATGACTGTTTGTGGGGGACACTGCTGTGCGCAATTGGCTGCTGCGTTTCACCCACAAATATACAGTCAATTGACTTTACAGTATATTCTGTGAAGCGCTTTGAGAGTTTAGAAGTCGTGAAAAGCGCTAAATCAAATGCAAGGTTTATTATTATTATTATTATCATCATCATCATCATCACAGTGAAATCCACCATTCACAGTGCACATCTCTTTTCCACCATTCCAGGGACACAGGCAACATCACCCACAAATGTGCTTTATTTTACCATCTCACTTCCATTACTTGTTAATAGAGAGAGAGAAAAATAAAATTGACAACAAAATTAAAATCCCACATTCCCACCTGAGCTTCTGTACAGCAGCCTCATCCCTGGCAGCCACCTTAGGCTTAGCACCGAGATGTAATGAATATTGCACATCAACCACCTGCTCCCACCTAAAACAAAAACATACAAACCTCTAGTCGTATTAGTTATCGGGAAGGTCACGATAGTGTTAATGGGTACAAAGAAATCTCACAACACAACCAGAGTACAAACAGTACTTATTTTCTACCACCAGATGTCATTACTGTGCTTAACACAGTCAGAAGAAAGGTCTACCCATCAAGTTTTGTCATTTTCTCAAGCGTACAAGAAAAAATGTCCATTGGCTCGCTCATCTCCCTCTGCCACCAAAATTGTAGTGGAAAACTAATAAAGTCAGGCAAAAAAAACCACACAATAGTAACGAAAGAGAACAGGAAGATTTTAAATTAATTAAAACGACAAAAGGTGACACGATTATCAGAAATTCTTCCTTAAATGCATCGGGATTGTAACATTCTCTACAAATGGTGTAGTATATTTAGTTAGCTTGCACACTCACACTTCAACATGTGTTAGCCTCTAAATACACACTACACATCACAGTAGATCCTGTGAAGCACTTTGTGACGTTTCGATGACGTGGCAAGATGCAATGTCAAATGCAAGGATTATTATTATTATTCACAAAATCGCAAAGGAATGTTGTTGATCGGAATTCTTTTGTTATTTTTGACCTTCAGTACCTAGTGATACTGATATTATTGAGATTAAAAAACAATTAGGTGTTGGCAAACAAAACAATTCCCTTTTTAGCATCAATGTCTGGTTCTGACAAATCACAACCTCCACTCTGCCCGAATTACATGCCCTCACCCCTCTCCTCTATAGTGTGACATTTTATACTTTCCATGTCAGACATTAAGTAACACCCCTGAGTGACATTGTACACCTGTTAAATGGACTGAACATTTCGCACAGGACCCTGACAGCTAAAACAGCTGGAAGACTGTAATCCCAGAGCCCCAGCACCTGTGATTATAGAAAATAATTGAATGTACCTTTTACACGGTTTGTAATCGTAGCCAAAAAGCTGCTGCTGTCTCTGTAGCCTTTCAGGTGTTTCCACCGGGACCAGCCGTTCACCTCCTTCGGGCTGTTTACACAGAAGAATCCAGCCCTCTGTACTCTCACAACTGCTGTTGTACTCTTGGATTTGTTCCTAAGACAATAAAACAATTAATTCCCGATTGAAGGGATGGGAACATTCTCCCCACCCCCCTGCCAACAAACACACACATACAAACGGAATAAAAAGTAAAATAAGGATTGTTTCAATCCTTATTGGCGATATGAAACTGTCCAGAAGTTTCATTTGTCCCTCTATTTCAGAGCATACAATCACAGCTGATGTGAGAATTGTCGAATTTGTCCAGTGGATGGTGGTGTTGTGATGAGAGTGTCAAAGGTTAACAGTATATTGCTGGTTCAGAGTAGGAGTTGCAACCTGCACTTTAAAAAGTACCTGCTTTATAAGTTTAAGCTGCTGCTTTACTAATAGTGCAGTGAGAAGAAGTCTCTGTGAGACACTAATAACTGACCCTAAGTACTAAAACAAATGCTGAATTTGCTGCTCCTGAGATCCAACAACAACAAATTAATGTACATTTAATCTAGCGCCTTTCAAGACAGGAGGCCTTCGCCTTAATAAGCAGTAAAATAACTGCAATCAAGTCACGTGTGAACTTTCACAACTGAACTTTGGATAATTTCCTATTTGTGATTTCCTGAACTCCCTAACGGTTCAGCGGATTTATTAAGTGTGTAGCAAAACACAGCCAGCTCCAGTGATGTCCTAGCTCTCAGTCCATTGGTCAGTCAGCAACCAGAAATCCAATCCGGTCAACTTATTGGTTCATTGCCATGTCCTTCAGCAAAATGGTGTTCAAGTTTTCATGCCCTTTACATTAATATTGACAGCTACTGACAGCATTAACAAAAAAGTTACCCAATTCAATGAAAATATTCCAAAAGAAAAAGCACATCAAACACGGAGGAGAGCCAAAGCGATTTCAGTTGGAACCCCCTCCTTTAATCATTTCCCAATTGGGTTACCAAAAAAATCCTACGTTAGGCTGAAGGATCTATTGGAAATAAAATACATTTCATACTTCTCTTCCTTACCCGATTTAACTTTACCCAGAGGCCGTGGGTATTGCAGTACTCTTCCCCGGTGGCTTTAATACAGGTCCCTCGCTTGGACTCGATGTCAAAGAGTTTCTTGCGTGGGAGTTGGGAGGCAAGTTGCCAGACAGAAACAATGTACTGGGATCGCCCTGGCGGAGCGTTTGAGAAGGTGGAGTCCTTCCAAAACTTGTACAAGACCTCTTTGGGGACGTAGCACAGTGCTTCTGGTAAAGGCTTGCTGTTCCTGAAGCAATCAATACACTCGATCAGAAACCTGATCCTTCCCAGGGTATAGTGAGGGCTTTCAGGATTCATTCTGGTCTGAAATTGACAAAACACAGACAATGTTTTAATTTTTAAAGAATTATTTCCTTATCCACCGCCCCCCACCTCTCCTGAAGACTGAAGTTTTAATTTTCGTTTTCTAAATAACAATTTCATAACACAAACAGAATCTATGTGAAGTAGCTAACTGTGGAAATAGGAACAATATTTTTAGATCAGCTGCTACAACAACTGCTTTGGCATACAATAATTGCAACTTTTATTATACACATGCCAGCCTACAAGTATTTGGGGTATTTCCTGCTGCAGGAAAATCATACTATGATTTTTGCATTTGATACAGCGCCTTATCTTCGAGACATCTCATTGTGCTTCACAGAATGTCCTGTACAGTGAATCGACTACATTTTGTGAGTGAAACTCAGCAGTCCAACAAACAGTCGTGGATTGAGCGGCCAAATTATTTTAAAAAAATATTTGGGGTTTTAACGGGATTATTACTTCCGACCAATCGATTAACAAACACGCTCCTAGGTAAACAGAGGTGTGCCTGTGAATCGAACCCAGACCCTCTCACTTTCGAGGCGACTGCTCTAAACCACTGAGCTCAGGACTCAGGACAAAGCCACGGATCTCCACAGTTCAAATGGTATCATCCAAGCTTAGTTGCAGCCTGCTATCAGCCAACGCGCAAGAAGAAAAAATTATTTATCCCTATAAACTATATACTGTAGAAAGTAACTCAGGGTGGAGGCTGTGACGCAACAGGAACATTATTAGATGGCTCAGGGCCTTAAGCTGAATGACATCAGTAACCCAGAGATTTGCTCTCTTGCGTGACACCAAGATCTGAATCAAGAATCCCACGTGCATGGTTTGTCCAGCTAAGAATTAAAGCTCCTTGCTTATATAACAGCACGGTACGCAGCGAGGCGGGTACAGGCCCTGCCTTGCACTTCCACTTCATTGCTGATGATATTTTCGCAAAACCTGATACAGACAATTCACTTTACGATGGCTCTCTGGAGCTCCTGTAGCTCCTCAGTGGGTTAGAGCGCTCGCCTTATAAGCACGAGACCTGTGTTTCGAATCCAGGCAGGTCAAGGCGAAAGCTTGGGCAAATTTCCTTACTCCACACACACACACACAAATAATAATCCCTCAAAACAAACTGATCATTTCAAATCACAGCTGCTTGTTTGTGTGTGTGTGTGTGGGGGGGGACGGGGACGCTGCTGTGCGCAATTGGCTGCCGCGTTTCACCCACAAATATATACACAGTCGATTCACTTTACAGTACCGTGAAGCGCTTTGAGACACAGTCTAGAAGACGTGATCAAATTGCCAGGAGTATTATAATAATTATTATTATTATAGACACTATAGACACACACAAACGGTCGATTCACCTTCACACCATCATAGTACTGCGAAGCGCTTTGAAGCGCCTGGAAGACAGACGTACGCGACAGGGTGGGGAGTTGGGGGGAGGGAGGGAGGTCAAATGCAAGAATAATGATCAATAATGATTGACTATTGTATTTGCAGAAGAATGACGACTCTGGGACACGGGTCACCACAGAGGGAGGGAGGGGTGGAGAGAGGGTGGGGGGGGGGGGGGGGGTCAGTGTGTCAGTGTACCCTGTGACAGACACAGAGAGAGGGAGTGAGGGGGACACACACAGACACACAGAGAGGGGGGGGGGAGTCAGAGTGTCAGTGTACCCTGTGACAGGCACAGAGAGAGGGAGTGAGGGGGGGGGGACAGACACACAGAGAGGGGGGGGGGGGGGGAGTCAGTGTGTCAGTGTACTCTGTGACAGACACAGAGAGAGGGAGGGGGCGGGACACAGACACACAGAGAGGGGGGGGGGGGGGAAGTCAGTGTGTCCTGTGACAGGCACAGAGAGAGGGAGTGAGGGGGGGGGGACACAGACACACAGAGAGGGGGGGGGGGGGAGTCAGCGTGTCAGTGTACCCTGTGACAGACACAGGGAGGGGTGTCAGTGTGTGTGTGTGTACCCTGTCATAAGGGAGGGGGGGGGGGGGGAGACACACACAGACACACAGAGAAAGGGAGGGAGGGGGTGTCAGTGTGTGTGTGTATACCCTGTCACAGACACAGGGAGGGAGGGGGGGGGGGGGTGTCAGTGTGTGTGTGTGTACTCTGTGACAGACACAGGGAGGGAGGGGGGGGGGGGGGGGGGTGTCAGTGTGTGTGTGTACCTGTGACAGACACAGGGAGGGGTGTCAGTGTGTGTGTGTGTGTGTACCTGTGACAGACACAGGGAGGGGTGTCAGTGTGTGTGTGTGTGTACCTGTGACAGACACAGGGAGGGGTGTCAGTGTGTGTGTGTGTGTACCTGTGACAGACACAGGGAGGGGTGTCAGTGTGTGTGTGTACCTGTGACAGACACAGGGAGGGGTGTCAGTGTGTGTGTGTACCTGTGACAGACACAGGGAGGGGTGTCAGTGTGTGTGTACCTGTGACAGACACAGGGAGGGAGGGGGGGGGGGTGTCAGTGTGTGTGTGTACCTGTCACAGACACAGGGGGGTGGTGGTGGGGGGGGGGGAAGGGGGAGACACACACACACAGAGACAGGGGGAGGGAGAGGGCCCTGACCCCACGCTGACGAGGCTATATCTCTAATGTGTGTGGAGGTCAGGTTACCTGAAGCCGATGGGTTTCCCCCCACCACCCCACCACCACCATTAAACCCACCTCCCGAGGGAGGGAGGGGAGGGGAGGGGAGGGAGGGTCAGGTCAGAGGTGTGAGGGGTGTCGGCCTCTCTCTGTCAACGGCGGCTGCTTTTCCCACCACAAAGCCGGAGCCCTCAGGATTCCCGCCTCAGCTGCTGTCAGACACACACTCGCCTCAAACTCCCTTAGATTTCCCTCCCTCTCTCTCGGTCTGTCTCCCTTTAAACCCCGGACCTTCCCGTACTCGCCGGTCGCAGGATGCTGTCGTCCATCTTCCCAAAAAAGGGGAGGGAGGGAGGGAGGTGGAAGTCACGTGAGGGGGGCGAGAGGGAGAGGAGGGCGTCACGTGAGAAGGGGGGGGAAGGTGACGAGAGAGAGTGCATCACGTGGGGAGGGGGGGGTGTTAAGGTATGGACACGTGATCTAGTAACGCCACACGTTCATTGGTTGAGTCGAGCCGCGCGCGCGTCATCAGGGTGGCGGTTGGTGTGACAGGGCGCGAGGTGGGGAGGTGACGGTTGGTGTGTGTGTGTGTGTGTGTGTGTGACGGGGGTGGGGGGGGAGGAGGTGACGGTTGGTGTGTGTGCGTGTGTGTGACGGGGGTGGGGGGGGGGGGAGGTGACGGAGCTGTGGCCGGGAGTTACTAGAAGTGAAACGACGAGCATGGAGTGCACACATCCCACCCCTCTGTGAGTACACTATACACTACACTATAGTACACTATACACTACACTATAGTACACTATACACTACACTATACACTACACTATAGTACACTATACACTACACTATGGTACACTATACACTACACTATACACTACACTATAGTACACTATACACTACACTATACACTACACTATAGTACACTATACACTACACTATGGTACACTATACACTACACTATACACTACACTATAGTACACTATACACTACACTATACACTACACTATAGTACACTATACACTACACTATAGTACACTATACACTACACTATAGTACACTATACACTACACTATACACTACACTATACACCACAGTGTAGTACACTACACTATACAGTACACTACACTATACACTACAGTACACTACACTATACAGTACACTATACACTACACTATACAGTACAGTACACTATACACTACACTATACAGTACAGTACACTATACACTACACTATACAGTACAGTACACTATACAGTACAGTACACTATACACTACAGTACACTACACTATAAAGTACAGTACACTATACACTACACTATACAGTACAGTACACTATACACTACACTATACAGTACAGTACACTATACAGTACAGTACACTATACACTATACAGTACAGTACACTACACTATACAGTACAGTACACTACACTATACACTACAGTACACTACACTATACAGTACAGTACACTACACTATACACTACACTATACAGTACACTACACTATACAGTACACTACACTATACAGTACACTACACTATACAGTACAGTACACTACACGATACAGTACACTACACTATACACTACAGTACACTACACTATACAGTACACTACACTATACAGTACACTACACTATACAGTACAGTACACTACACTATACAGTACACAACACTATACAGTACACAACACTATACAGTATAGTACACTACGCTATACACTACAGTATAGTACACTTCACTATAGCCAGCACCGTGAGAGAGGGTTTACACGAGGCCACGCTGGGTGTTGTGGGTGTGAGTATCTTTGAGAGTGAGTGTGTTTGTGAGTGTGAGAGTGAGTGTGTTTGTGAGTGTGAGAGTGAGTGTGTTTGTGAGTGTGAGAGAGTGAGTGTGAGTGATGTGTCTGAGAGTGAGTGAGTGTGAGAGTGAGTGGCTGAGTGTTTGTGAGTGTGTGAGTGTGAGTGATGTGTCTGAGAGTGAGTGAGTGAGTGAGTGAGAGAGTGAGTGTGTTTGAATGTGAGAGTGAGTATGAGTGAGAGTGAGTACGAGCGAGAGAGTGTGATGTGAGTGTGAATGTGGTTATGCAACGTCTCAATGGTTAGGTAATCTTCAGGTCATCCATCCTTTCCTTCATTCATTCGCTCATTCATTCAGTCAATCATTCCTCTTTGTAGCTCAGTGGTTAGAGCACTCTGCTTGCCAGCGAAAGAGACCTGGGTTTGATTCCCGTCAGGTCAGGGCGAAACCTCGGGCAAGTTTCCTTACCCCACACGCCTGATAATAATCCCTCAACAGAGGAAAAAACAATAATAAAATTGGTTATTTCAACCCACGACTGTGTGTGTGTGTGGTGGGGGGACGCTGCTGTGCGCAATCGGCTGCTGCGTTTCGCCCACAAATATATATATACACAGTCAATTCACTTTAGTGTATATTCTGTGAAGCGCTTTGAGACACATAGAACACGTGAAAAAGCACAATATCAAAATGCAAGGATTAGTGTTATTATTATTATTTACTGTTATTGGCAATAAAATGTCACCATGAGGTTTTTCAAAAAATAATAATAAAGAAAACCCGAAACGCTACCACGTTTAATTAACTTGTAATCATTCATAATGCCAGAGTGCACAGCAGAGTAATGATCATCAGAGTTAGATTTATTCCAGTGTGTGAGTCCAAAATCAGCTGACCGGTAAATCTTATTAAATCATTATCTTGCTTTTAAAGAGAACAAAAATGAGGCAAGTTTCCTTATTCCAAACAAACACCTTGGTTTACCTAGCACTAGCAGTAAGTAGGGTCCTGCTTGATAGTTGTATGGTAGTTTGCATTCCGGAGGTAATAATTCTTTCAAAATAATAATTTCACTCAATTTGCGCGGCATTTCTCCCATCCAATTTCGTCACAACACTTTCCAGTGTATCCTGTGAAGCGCTTTGAGGCGTCGCGAAGATGTGATAAGACGCTGTATCAAATGCGAGGATTATTATTGTAAATGCTCTGAGACATTATTTTACATGAAGGCTGCTATGTAAATGCAAGCTGCTGTGATTGCTTTCAATGCTTTTATTGATGCAGAAGAGATTTTATTGTTAATGAAGCTCTATGACAGTTAGTTGCCTTTACATATTCTACTCTTAAATTTAAGTTGGTGTCTCTTTAATTCTTCAACGTGGTCTGTTCTCGGAATCGTGACTCTGTATTTATCTGTTTTGTGACCACCCTTTTTATCTAAAACAAAGGAGTTTCATCTTTTCAGTCATCATTGTGCCAGTTAGCTGGTTTGATAGATAAGGTTAGTTTCTCTGACGGTGGATGTAATGTTTAAACACAGTTAAAAGAACCCAAACCGTGGTTGCATGGTAAGGTGATGCCAACCAGAGCTATGAATGTTTGGAAACAATTTTTTTAACTAAAGAGATTCTTTATAATAACTAGAGTGCTGTAATGGTTCCCTCAGCTATATTAAATTCACAACAATTCCCAATATTACAGAATTTATTTTTAAAAAGGGCTCAAATCGGTGATTCATTCGGCAGTTTGCATGCTTGTTTTCCTGGATCATTTGACTCATAAAGCGGTTCATTGATTTCAGCGCCATTGACTTTCCTCCATTGAAAAATTCCACCTTTCTCAAAGCAGCGTGGGGTGAAGTGACTGACTATGTCCCTGTCTGGTGCATGAGGCAGGCAGGGAGGTACCTACCAGGTAAGGATCAGGACTTTTACCCATGTTGATGTGGTAAATAATAGGATGTCATTTAGAACATAACATTACACAGTACATTCACAACAATAAAATAACAATAAAAACAACTGAGCTTCTTCACTTGGTCTAAATATAACCGAGCCAGTGCAAGTGCCACCACTTTGTTGTACAGTACAGTACATTCATACCATTGTGAATGCACCATAACCCAATACTATATGATGTACAACAGCAATATTTAGAGCCAAAGATAAGTAGCCTTGTGGCAGCACTTAATAAGCAAATAGTCTTGTATAATAATATGATGTACCACAGAGAACTGAAGGCCCTGACTACTTGTAAGGAAGGAGTTAAAATAAAATGCTATCTGTTAGAAAGTACTGAAGGACATCTGGTGATTACATATATTACATTGCGTATGCTATCTTGTTATTTTACACGGAACAAGAACTGGAACAAGAATGTGGGTGTTGGATTGTAAAAAGGAAACAATTGTTGAACATTCAAACTACGCATATTATTTCATCATTTAATTAAACAATAAATACAAAGTTTCTTTACATATTTGCTGGTGAATTCTGCCGCTCAAGGGTTTCCTTCCTAATGGGCAAATAAATTATCTTTTGTTCTTTTTCACAGAATTCCGGGAAACGAGAGCAACCCAAGAATTTTTCCAAACTTGTAAAACTCCCGAGGTTTGCTGTGAGTTGACCTTGCAGGTGAGTTGGGCAGGCTATTTGTGAACATAACAGCAAACTTATACAGTGCCCTTCAAGTCGGGAAGATGTCACAAAACGCTTGACAATCAAGGATTGGCACCCAAACTGGAGATTGGGATACAGAAACCCGATCTTGGGATCCCTTAAAATCCTTTATTTTTATGTTTTGTGTGCTGTTTTGGGTTCTTTTTAATCAGCTTTTTCTCTCCTGTTTTGTGCAGCCCCTCAGAAGGTTCCAGTTTGATGCTGCAATTATTTTCTCTGACATTCTGGTGATACCACAGGTAAGAGGATTTTTTTTTCACAAGGTTAATTTGGATTTATGGAAAGAGGGTTTCTTGATGAACTTTACTTTTTGTTTTACACCTCAGTTACACATGCCAGACAAATTCCACACAACCATGAGGATGGATGTATGGAAGTCAGTTTAGCAATAAAATTCAATATTTAAGCGCAACAAATGTGTCCCATTTTTCTCTCTGCTCAGCTCCACATATTGCCATTCTCAATGGCAAAATCTGTAATAAAACACACTATATTTGTTGACCAAACTGATTTATGTTGGGAGAGGCATGGAGAAGAAGAATCCTGGGGTGTAGCTCTGACCACTCAGACTAGAGAATCCAAATATACGTATTTTTGAGGTGAGCAAATATGTAGTGGCAAAGTCCACATGCACAAGGTAAGGTGTCATCTTCTTTCTGTATTCCTGGTAAAAAAAGATTTAAAAAAAAATAATTCTAAAAACATTTATTTTTACTTTAAGGTCTTGGGAATGGACGTGTACATATCTCCCGGAATTGGCCCCAGCTTTCCTCATCCACTGGAGCTGCCTAAAGATATTGATAAGCTGCGTAAAGATGTTGACGTGCCTCTAGATCTGAAATATGTGTTCCAGGCTATAACACTGACCCGCCACAAACTGGAAGGAAAAGTCCCTCTGATTGGGTTCACAGGAGCCCCGGTATGTCGGGAGGGGAAGCATTTGTTTCTTGCGTCTTGTGGTACATGGAAAATGCTCAAATCATCCATACCTTCCTCGGTGGGAAACCCAATCAAATTATTTTTAAAACTAGTCTTGCCAGAGTACTGTCACTGATCCATTGTTTCCATTACTTTACTCTCCGTAGTGGACTTTAATGACATACATGATTGAAGGAGGTCCTTCCAAAACAATGTCTAAAGCGAAGCGCTGGCTGTACCAGTATCCCGAGGCCAGCCACAAACTGTTGAAAATCTTAACCAATGTCATCGTCGATTATCTGGTGGGACAGGTGGCAGCCGGAGCTCAGGTAACTCATTGCTAACTTTCTGTCTAACCTAATCTTGCATGTTACCTTCTCCTGTGATCCTGTGTAAAACCAACGGGAGAGCATTTCTGCAGCTGATTACTGTTTGATTCTAATTGTGGAGGTGATCAAAAATTCAGACTGAAGGTAAGATAGCCCAGCCTGCTTTTAATTTTCAGGGTTCAAATGGTGGGAGTTTAAATTGGTCCTTGGTCGCCAGATATTGGAGCTTCATTTATGATATTTGCAAACGGGATGCGATCCATTAATTAATTGTGACCACCAAGTTGGGAATGTCGGCCGTGGTTTATCTATCTTCTGTGTTCAAATCAGACCTAGATGAGAGGTGTGTGGGTTTCTGTTTCCAGTATAGTACTGCTTATGCCTTCACACAGTTCCTAGTGGGCAAGTGAAAAGGAACATCACAATTCTGACTGCAAGTATTAAAATGGAGTAGTTTATGGGAGAGCTAGTATACTGACACTAATGGTTATGTATCCATACTGCTCATCCCCCAGACTCACATTAAGAACATAAGAATTAGGAGCAGGAGTAGGCCATTCGGCCCCTCGAGCCTGCTCCGCCATTCAATAAGATCATGGCTGATCTTCTGACCTAACTCTGATTACCTGCCCTATCCCCATATCCCCTAATCCCTCTATTTTTCAAAAATCTATCAGTCTCAGCCTTGAAAATGTTCAAGGATTGAGCATCTACAGCCTCTGAGTGAAGAAATGTTTCCTCAACTCTGTTCTAAAAGGCTGACCCTTAATTTTAAGACTGTGACCCCTGATTATAGATTCTCCTACCAGTGCCTATTTCTTTTCAGAAATAAAAAGCCTGTGTGATATTTTGTTGGTTTGTTTCCATCCAGTAAACCTGGGGTTGCTGTTCCAGTGTCAGGATGGCTGGATTAATTGATGCCCAAGGAGAGAATGCATGAGTAATGTTTATATGTTATATGCCTGTTTATATGGCAAATACAGTACTGTACTGTAAACTCTTCCCCTTGCAGTAGCACAGAAACCCCACCAGGTGGCAGAATTTGTACATACTGTACAAACATGTCTGAGTCCAGTACTATAGTCTGAAGATTACATTTCGCCCTCAAAAAAGGACTTTGTTATCTAAGTTTCAGGATTGTTGGGTTTCAGCCGTGGTCACAACAGGAGAAGGGCTGCACGGTTATCTCATGGTTATCTATAATGTTTCCTATATTTGGAACACGGAGGACGGTTTCCCTAAAGTTGTAGTTCATTGTCAGAATTGATCGATATTTTTGTCGAGCAAAAGGCTGGAGGAAGAAGTTGCTACTTCCCATTGCTTTCCTGGAGCCAGAAATGTTGTAAGCTTCCATAAGCACAGCCACCGCGTCCAAGTTTCCATTCTAAACTCTCAAGTGCAGTTCAGAATGTCAAAGATTACTCAGGATATGAACTTGGGACATTCCTTCTCCTGCCTGCCACCGTCTATGGTCAGGCCTTCAGCCTTTCTGCCCTCTGGAGCCTCACCATCTCACCCCTCCCTTGCCTCCTTCAAGGCCCATCTCAAAATCTTCCTCTGACTGTGCCTTTGGTCATCCTCCCACCTCCATCCCTCTTGCTCTTCACACCCCCCTCCCCGACTCCAACCCCCCAGCTCAGGTGCAAACATTTCATTGTCCAGTGCCATGGGACTTTCTCCTGACATGAAAGGTATAGTATAACTGGAATTTGTTGTTGCTGCTGTTGTTGTACTAACTAAAGATTTGTGAACTGATTGGGACGTCCTGATATACAACCAGGGCTTCATCATTTGGTCCTTTATCAAACAGCACCATGCCTCCCAATCTCACGATGGCCACCGCTGAGCCAGTTATGTATAGCTTGTGTATATTGTTCAGTGTATATTGATTTGCCTGTCCTGCCATCTACAGTATATACTGTAGTTCTCGTGATTAATGAGAGTGTGGAATGTAGAGAATCATGTGCACAAAGCCTCATTTGCTCAGCTGGGGGTCATGATGCTCATCTTCAATTAGAATTATTTTTAAAGGATTCCAGTAAACGATGCACTTCATAGCTCTCCCATTCAATGTAAATACTCGCTCACACTATCTTCAAAATACCTTGGCATCAAACAGGGAATGTGGACTCTGGACTTTGGTAAGTGACCGTTTAAAATACATGAAAATGCTCCACATATAGGTTTACAAAGTGCCTACACTGGATGTGGGATCAGGTTCAACCATCTTGTCATAAGGTCTAACAATCCCATCAAATTAGTCAGTCCCATTGTTGAACCATCGGTTTCTGAACAGTTTTACGGTGATTTTGTAAAGTAATTGCATTTAAAATATCTTCAGGTTTTCAACCTTCTTAACAGCAGAGATGATGTCTATTTCTCCAATGATTAGTTGGTTTCATGTTTGTTTTTAGGCAGGCAGCTATTGAGTAAATCAACAACAATTGTTATATAATATGGACATGTATCCAAATGACCAGAAAATAACCTTTTCCAACAGCTTCCCATAAGTCAAATGGTGCAAGGTGAGAGTCGCTGGTTTAGTTTTAATATGAGCTCGGTCTCGCTGCCAGCCCTGACTCACTGTGTAACACACCATCAAATACCCTTTGTTCTGTGGCGTGTGCCATTTATTCCTTTCATATTTAAATATTGTTTCAAAAAGAGAATGTGATGGACTGCACGGAAGAATATATAAATTGAAATAATTTTAAATTACAGGAGGGGGAGAAAACCACTGGTAATTAATAGTTACCTTCTACAATGACCAGATAGCCAGGACTTCAGTTTCATTCCCTGATTTAGCATGCTACGAAAGGTTTCATTTAATTTGTCCTTAATTTCCTTAATTGTTGCTGTTGATGATTTTGCAGGCGCTGCAGGTCTTTGAATCCCATGCTGGTTACCTCGGAAATGATCAGTTCCGTGAGTTTTCGCTGCCGTACATCAGACAGATTGCCCTGCGAGTCAAGAAGTATTTGAAGTATGTTGGCACAGATCAAGTACCGATGGTAAATTGACATCCCTTTATTTAGGAAGAACATGCCTGTTAGGTTATGGGGAGAGAGCTGGGCAGTGGGATTGAGTTGTTCTTTTCAAAGAGCCGGCACAGACTAGATGGGCCAAATGGCCTCCTTTTGTGCTGTAAAATTCTACAATTCTATGATTATCAATTTATTGTTTGAAGGATATCTCTAGGCTTTTAGTGATTGGCTTCACTAAAAGTATGTTTTTCAATCCATCTTGTTGCCATGTGTATGTCTCACATCAGTTGTTTGATTTCTAGTTTTGTTGATAAATAATTGTTAACTTTCCGATTTTTTAATCATCCTGATTTCAGCTGCTGGGTTGAGGCCTTTTCCTAGTAGGATAGTACACGGGCTCACTCCCTACTGCCTCACAACCAAGCATCTGATCACAATAATAATCTTTTCATTTAATATACAAACTGGAGGAACAAAACCATTTCTGTGGCTAGGTGTAGTGAACACTCAATGTACCAGATTGTGTGCAGGCAAAAATAGACATCAAATCAACATCTCATATCCACTTGTACCAAATCTGCCTTTCATGAGCGAAAGTGCCATGGAGAATAGCTAGAAACTGGATTTAAGATGTGAAATCTTTCACGAAAGAGAACAAACTTCTCTGAGTACTTTGAGGGATGAAGAATAAGATTTGGGTGCGTGTTGAGAAAGGGTGTCATTGTTCGGCAGTAGTTTGCTCTGGCTTTAAACAGCCCATAATACACAAACCCCAATTGAAAAGCAGCTCCATGTATAAACCCTGATTCAAATTTAAAGACAGCTTTAACCTTGTTTCATTTTGCACAGGCAGCTGATTTTTTTTATTTCATTTAAATTTATAAAACTTTATTTAATCCCACGAGACATCCTACAGTAATCTATCTTCTTGATTTGAAATTCTTCAGCAATCGGCTATTTTTTTGCTGTGCGCCTCCCTCACACATCATTACATATACATAAGGTGACCCCTGTGCCCATTAAAGCAGTTTGAAGCTCTTCATTTAAATAAGATCGCGAGCACGGAACCTGGTAACCGTGCAAAAATCTCATCTGCGTAGACGTGCTGTCACAGGGAAACTCGCTGACATGACACTGAAGTTTTAAAAGCTTTAATGGACAAAACTAACATAATAGGAGAGCTGGATCAATTCAGATTTAAGCATTACATTTGTTTTCTGTTGTTTTTGAAGGAAGTAATGAACAGATCTGCAGAGCTGTAAATTCTCAGGCTTGACATGTTACTGCTGCACTGGGAAAGCCTTGCAGACTCGGCAAGATTTCATGACAGGAAAGAGTTTCAAGCCCATATCAATAAGGCTTGAGAAGCTGGCAATTAATTCACAGTTTTGTCTTTCCTGTCGGTATAGTTGCCCTTATAACATTACCATAGTGAGTATTATTTAACTCCAGTTTTATCGTTCTGATTTTCCTGGTTTGAACAAGTAGGAAGAAGCATTTTATATCATCCTTTTATATCATTTTATATCATCCAAGGATTATATCATCCTTGGCTGTAGGAAATTACAGTGGTTCTATATACGGTGTAATTGTCACTGATAACATGGAATCTATTTTATTATATCGCTGTTGCTTTGGCAATGTGAACTCCATAATGTTAGCAGTTTGCGGTTCAGATTGGAAGTGAAACTGAGATCTCATCTGTCCCTTTTGGGTGGTTAGTAAATACCCTATTGTTCAACAACAACAACAACAAATTACAGTTGTGTAAAGGCCTTTCACGTCGGAAAGACATCCCGGGCCAGGGGGGGTTTATACTATTGAAACAGAGGAGGGAATTTGTTGACAAATTGAGTCACAAAACTTAAGTTTAAATTAATACAAATGAATGTTGAGTAGGATCAGGCTCTATCTATATAAATACTAACCTCACCTGAAAAACCCTAATGGATCCATGGTAATAATTGCCAGGAAGATTTATTTTTGAATAACTGTCAACTCAGGACGGAGAAGCCGACTATTGTCCAACTGTTAGAACTTGTTTCAAATCGCGCTGTTCTAGTTTGGAGAGCAGTGCTCTGCTGGTCTGTGACCTCGTGATAAAAAAAGCTCTTTGGTTTGTTAATGTCTGAATCAGCAGCAGGAATTTTCACTGGAAATCAAACAGTGGGGTAATTAGAGACACTGAAGCGTACGGGGAAACTTATATGCAATTGTTTTGCCTGGCATTGGTGATACTCAACGAGACACTTAAGCATTCGCTGCCGTGCGTGCTGCGACTTTCAGGTGCCCCACTGTATCTTTTTTTTGTCAAACAGAAAATTGATTGTTCCTGAGGGGGGGGGGGGAGGGGGGGGGGGAAGAAGGGCATTTGTGACCTTGATAGACTTGACAGTAAATCGCGTTTAGAAAACAGCCCGAGCTGTACAGAGAGAGACAGCTAATCCATATTCTGCATAAATACAATCCAGGCAACTATCGTCTGCTCACAACAAGATTATGCCCGAACACAGTCTGAGGTGCTCTGATCTCCCAGAAATCTGGTTTAAAATATGAAACTACTGCATTTGTTAAGCATTAATCTCAAATGTCTGGATTTATTTCCTAATTCCCCACCCCTCCATTGTCATAGGTAGATTCTAATACAACTCAACTCAAGTTTTTCTCTTGTGTAGTACAGTACTTTGCATATGATAGTGGTATAATTATCATAATTTACATTTTTTTAATAGAGCGTTTAAACAAATGTAAAGAATTCATAAAAAGGAGGTAGTTCACTTGAAACCCCTCAGGTTTCATCTTTCTGTTCACAAGACATTTACAAGGTAGTCAAACATATGGGTATATGCCCAGGTAATCTGTGGGGAGGAGAATAATGTAACCTCCTTCATCAGGGAGACCCACAGTTAAGAATCAAACCATTACACAGCTCTAAGTGTTTGTTTCAGTGGAGAGTTTAGTTGATCTGGTGTGGGATCCTCTCATTCTCCTAATTCCATGTATTGCTGCCTTTTCCAGATTGTGTTTGCAAAGGATGCCCATTATGCCTTAGAGGATCTGGCTGAGTCTGGGTACGAGGTGGTGGGGCTGGACTGGACTATAGAGCCTAAAGTGGCACGGTGAGATTCTCATCATCAACACAGCCGTCACCCAGCAAATCAGAATAATAATCCTGGCATTTGATATCGCGGTTTTTCACATCTTATCGACGTCTCAAAGCGCTTCACAGAATAGACTGTAAAGTGAATTGACTGTATATTTGTGGGCGAAACGCGGCAGCCAATTGCGCACAGCAGCGTCCCCCACAAACAGCCGTGGATTGAAACGACCAATTTATTACAGGTTTTTTATGAGGGATTATTATTGTGTGTGTGAAAGTAAGGAAACTTGGCCAAGGTTTTGCCCTGACCTGCTTGGATTTGAACACAGGTCCCATGCTTGTAAGGTAAATCCTTAAAAATAAATGTGTGTGAAATAGGAGGAGGAACTTAAACATTATAACTGGCTGGCCTCCACCATGTTTGAATGACACATAAGTGCTTTGTATATGAGAAAACAAAGATTAAAGCTCTCTGAGACGCCGCCTGGCGTGGAGGGCGTGAGATAAATCAAAGTTGTTGTTGTTGTTGTGTCTGGTCTGCTGCGCCACTAAAAAATCCTACTGTCACATGACTGGGATGATTGACGCCCAGGAAGTCATGTCGGCAACAACATTTTGTATTTTAATATTTCCAGAATTATCGCAAATTGCTTTGTTTTTACGCCAAATGCAGTTTTGTGAAGTGGTTCGGCGTCTATTAGGGATGCTAAAGGTGTCAAATAGTTTTCTAACCAAAAGTTATTTATTTTTCTTTCAGTGAAAAACTAGGAAAGAATGTAACCCTTCAGGGTAACATGGATCCCTGTGCACTGTACGCACCAAAGGTTAGTCAGTGAAAGCCAACACTTCAATTCCAGTCTGTGGTGATCAAAGACAAAATTCTCACTCGTCAACATTTCTGTATTTAAATTGAAGTTGAATTTGTTTGTTTGTTAAATTTAGGACAAAATAGCCGCAACCGTGAAGAAGATGATTGAAGAGTTTGGCACCCAGCGCTACATCGCCAACCTGGGCCACGGCCTGTACCCCGACATGGATCCACAACACGTGGGGGCTTTTGTGGAAGCCGTGCACTCACAATCTCGACAAATGAACAAGACGGAATAGAAGGTTCGGTTTCCTGTACTGAGGAAAAGCAAATCAGACAAGAGAAATGTCATATCATGATCCTTGCATTTAATACAGCGCCTTATCATGTCTCCTAAACGTCTCATAGCGCATCACACAATATACTGGAAAGAGAATTGAATGTATATTTTGAGGGCACAATAAAATACTAACTGGAAAGTACTGAAGGACGTCCGGTGACTGCGTATCACTTGATATTGTGTTATTGTACAAGTCACAGAACTGCAGAACTCCCAACAGGAACCGCCCACTGGTCGCCTGAACTTCAGGAGCGTTTATACGGTGGGAACAGTGCTAGCTAACACATGGGAGAACGTCATTGAGGTTTTGGTGTGTAAGACGGTATTTTAATCAATGTCTTTCGAGACGTGGATTGTGACTGACTCCCCGCTGCTCTCACAGCGATCGCTAACTCATCAAAACTTCATCCTCTGGAATCCGGTTGCTGCCATTATCGGGTCTCGAGACAAGTATTCTCATGAGAGTGGACAGTAAGAGTGGACTAAATTCCACATTTAATGTTTCGTCACAACCAGGCTAAGCATCATGGCATTTTTCTTGTATTCTCCCCCGCTCCACCTCTCCGCCTCGTCCTCTGTCTCTCCCTCAAACCCTCTCTGTCCAGCTCTCGTCCAACCCCTAAATAACACTGCGAGTGTCTTGGCCTCTCCCCTAGCCTGTGACAATGCCACATTGACTGCTTTGCCGCCAGTCTTTGTGTGTATATTCTCCTCCCATTGACTGTGTGTGAAACACAGTAATGCTGAGTGAGTAGATTGACTGTGCACTGTGCAGTATGTACTGCGCTGAGTATCCAGGAGGTGGCGCTGTTTAGTTTTTAGTTGATATATTTACTGTATTTTTCATATTTCACCGGCAACTTTAGTGAAGATTTTAAACTTTGATGGTATTGTGAAGATAAACCCACAATCATTAAAAGTTGGTCATTTTCAATCCACGGATGTTTGTGTGGGGGGGGACGGGAGGGGGGGGGACGCTGCTGTGCGGAATTGGCTGCCGCGTTTCGCTCTCCCACAAATATATATATATACAGTCAATTCAACTTTATCGAGAAGCGATTTGAGACGTTGATAAGATGTGAAAAGCCGCGAAATCAAATGCCAGGATTATTATTATAAAAACAACTGAAACACAAATTTAAACTTAATTTTACAAATGTCTTGACTGGCATGGATGTCCGATTAAATGCAAGTAGCAAAGAGAACAAAATACATGGCTCGGCTTACACCAGCAATTAATCAGCTATGGGAGTTAGTGTTTGCAATGACTCAGTGAGTTCTTCAACCAAAACCTACTATACATTTTAAATCAAATTTTTCTTCAGTTATCGGTTATAATAAAAGCAGAGAATGTATCATAATAATAACAATCCTGGCATTTGATATCGCGGCTTTTCACATCTTCTAGACTGTGTCTCAAAGCGCTTCACAGAATAGACTGTAAAGTGAATTGACTGTGTATATATTTGTGGGCGAAACGCGGCAGCCAATTGCGCACAGCAGCGTCTCCCCCACACAAAACAGTCATGGATTGAAATGACCATTGTTATTTATTATTGTTATTTTGGAGGGATTATTATCAGGTAGGTGTGTGTGTGTGGGGGGTAAGGAAACTTGCCCAAGGTTTCGCCCTGTAACCGTCTAAATAAAGTGTTCTGTACGTCCGTCCGGTCTGGATATAAACAGGAATAACGTCTGATAACTTTTTGAACGAGAGCAGCTTTTAAAAATCGCATCTCTTTGGATTTAAGTTCATTACATTTGTGCCCCAAGTAAAGATTTACTTCTCATTCCACCCCCCCTTCCCCCCCCCTCCCCCCTCATCCCCTCACCCACCCACTTTGGCTAAATACTGAAGATGGGATGTGAGCGCACCTTTGAGAGCAACCAGAAACGGTCCTGATTTGCTTCAAGTAGAAAATAAAATGAAATAACACAAACTGATAAGGAAGCCACGTGAAAATCTGCAGATTTGTTTTTACTCTTTTATTGGCGGACCCGGCCTCGCGGAAAAAGTCTTCCTTCCTTTCCCTTCCCCTCCCCTCCCCTCCCAAGGTCTATCCTATTTCACAGCCTCAAGTCGAGCAAACTCCACAGGCCGCTTCACATTGCCATCTGCTGCCAGGTGTAATCACCAATCACTGATTCTCATTATGTAGATTAAGTGGAATATAAAGTAGCGGCGCCTTGTTAAATTGGCGTCATTACAATATTGCAGAGAGCTCAGTGTATGAAAGGAAAGAGGGGGGGGGGGATTGTTGCATGTTGTCTCTCTGTGTCTCTCTCTGTGTCTTGTCTGTTTCTCTGTCCGTCCTCCACCTGAGGCAGATTGGGATTTTGCAATATGTACGGAGAGAGAGAGAGAGAGAGAGAGAGAGAGAGAGAGACGGAGGGAGAAGGTTGTAGATCATCTGTCATCACAAATTCTATTGGCCTTTCATCAGATTGGTGGGTCCTGGCCGCGTCTCAGCTGCGATCGATTTACATATGAACTCACTCTCTATCTCATTCTCTCTCTCTGGCTCTGTGTGTATTGAGATGTATGGTTTAATCCTCTCTGATTCTATCGAAAGCGAGATCTGGATGTAGGGATCAGTGTCAAAAAAAAGATAGGTTCGGTTTCCCTTTCACCTGAGAATAAACAACATATATATATATCTATACATACACACACATACATATCTATAGATGTATCTATTTTATATATTCTCACTCTTAGTTACACCCTGTAAACCTCACATGGGTTAATCACGCACACACGTAAACCTCATTACCCATTGAAACCCACTTCCCTGTGGCAAAGGAGGTAAATTTTCAAATCCTACACAAATCCCATCTTTCATCCATGTTGGCCCCAGAGGGCGGGGGGGGGGGGGGGGAGGGAGGGATGGGGGGAGCGCGGGGTGGGGGGGGGGGGGGAGCGCGGGGTGGGGGGGGGGGGGAGCGCGGGGTGGGGGGGAGCGCGGGGTGGGGGGGGGGAGGGAGGGATGGGGGGAGCGCGGGGGGGGGGGGGGAGCGCGGGGTGGGGGGGGGGGGGGAGCGCGGGGTGGGGGGGGGGGAGCGCGGGGTGGGGGTGGGTGGGGGGGAGGGAGGGATGGGGGGAGCGCGGGGGTGGGGGAGCGCGGGGTGGGGGGGGGGGGGGTGGGAGGGGAGGGGGGAGGCTGCGGGTGGGGGGGGAGCGCGGGGTGGGGAGGGGGGGGGGAGCGCGGGGTGGGGTGGGGGGGGGAGCGCGGGGTGGGGGGGGATGCGCGGGGGTGGGGGGGGGGGAGGGAGGGATGGGGGGAGCGCAGGGGGGGGGGGGGGGAGCGCGGGGTGGGGGGGA
>CM068749.1:23641892-23752336 GCA_035084275.1 Hydrolagus colliei
TGTTGGCTTGAAGTCTTTGGGGGAGGGAAAAACACACAAAATGCCCTCCCTCCAAAAGATAGGAACAAGGAAGTTTGACGCATTTCAGAGCTCCTGTACTCCACGAGTTGCTTGCAATTTTGCGTTTTCCATGGAATTGAGTTGTTTTAAGGTTTCCTTCAAGATCACTGGGCAAAGTCTGTCGTCTCACGCAGCTCCTGTTGACCCTGCAAGCCAAAGCCCTAAGCAGCAGGGTGGTCCTAGCTGGATAAGCAGTGGGAAAGCTTGCCAGATAGCAATATCATTGGCAAGCTAAGGAGTTTTCGTTGGTTAGACTTCAGCAGTTACCCCCAATACACACCCAAACCTTGGCTCTTGCCAACCTACGCTTAATACTCTCTGGAATTAGGTAAGCAGGATGCGTCCCTCCAGGAAGAGAGAGAGAGAGAGAGAGAGAGGGCATTCCAGGCGTGTGGAGTAAGGAAACTTGCCCAAAGTTTCGGCCTGACCGGGAATGGAATCCAGGTCTCTCGCTTGTGAGGCGAGTGCTCTAACCAATGAGCAACGGGACCGTACATTACTGTAATAAATCAATCAATCATAAATAAAAATAAAACAATAACGATAAATTTTAATAATAATAATAAATGATCCTTGCATTTTTATCATCTAATAGTTTGCCAGGGATTTGGTTTGGTTCGTCCTGCTTTTTTTTTGTGTGGAATATACATATTTTATTTGTAGATATATTTGGAATATACTTGTTTTTTGTAAATATACTGTATTTGGTTCAACAGAAATCCCAAGCAATAAGGAAAGTGCAATACAGTACTATACTGTACATCCTTTCCCATGTCACCAAGTTAACTTCTCAAGCATTGGATCTCACGCCACAAACAGGCTGCCTGTCCCTTTAAACTATCACCCACGCCCTTATAAGGCTCGACCCCGCCCCCTCCGTTAACCCCGCCCTCCCCCTGCGTTCCATACCATATATAGACAGCCGCTCCTAATTTGGAACGGCACTGCCTGGCACGCCCCGCCCACTGGGCGGGTCTTTGTAAACCCCTCCCCTCTATTGTGACGGACACCTGACGGACGGCTCCGGGATCCAATCGGCTTTCCACCAGCGGGCAGAGGGTGGGGCGGGGCCGAGCGTCCGTCACCCCGCCCCTCCCTCCCCTCCACTCAAAGTCCTTGTGTGGGCCTTGAGTCCCCGCCTTGGGGGGGGGGCTACCTGTTGATTGACGTGTACGCCGACCAATGCGAGAGAGGAGAGTCTGCGACCGGTGCGCGGTGATTGGCTGAGGGTGTGGATGGGGAGGGTCGCTGGGCGGTGTTGTCAGGGCGGGAGGCAGGCGCTCGCGGGCTGTGTGTGTGTGTGAGGGAGTGAGTGAGGGACGGCAGCCGGCGGCGGCGGCTTGTGAGGTAAAAAAAAGGGTGAGAGAGACAGACAGAGAGAGAGACAGGTAGCAGTTTGAAGCCGTTCGGGCTGCGCGTTTGGATTCCTTTTTCTTCCCCCTCTCCTCCCTCCCCCTCTCTCTCTCTCCTTCCTTCCTTCTTTCCTTCCTTCCTTCCTCTCCCACCTTCCCTCTATCTGTCTCTGTCTGTCTCTCTCTCTCTCTCCCGGTGCGTGAAGAAGGCGCGGGGGCGGCATGGCGGCGGCGGCGGCGGAGGAGGAACAGCAGCAGCAGCAGCAGCGGCGGGAGAGGGAGAGGGGTCAGCCGGCCGTCAAGCGCCTGTGCTCCAGGCCCTTCCCCGCCGCCCGCGGTGGCCCCGGCTGTCAGGCGGACAGCCCGAGCGGCAGGAGCCGGCACAGCCCGGAGTCGCTGCTGGACGCCAGCGCCAAGATGGTGGCGGAGAAGTGGCCGTTCCAGCAGGTGGAGGAGCGCTTCTCCCGCATCCCGGAGCCCGTCCAGCGGCGGATTGTTTACTGGTCCTTCCCGAGGAACGAGAGGGAGATCTGCATGTACTCGTCCTTCAACTACTATTCGCCTGAGGAGACGGTAACGGTAACGGCGACAACGGCGGCGGGAGGCGGAGGAGGAGGTGGTGGTGGTGGTGGTGGAGGAGGAGGAGGTGGAGGAGCGAACGCCACCGGGCCCGGTCCCGGCTCCGGTTCGGGCTCCTCCGGTACCGGCGGCACCGGCTCCGGGGACGATGAGAACCGGCTGCCGTTAGGAGAGGCATCAAACTGCTGGAGAGCGGTTGTGTGGACAATGTTCTTCAAGTAGGTGAGTGGAGTAGGGAGTAGAGATGGGGGGGGGGGGGGGGGGGGCGGGGGGTGTGAGAGAGGGATGGGGGGGGGGGGGGGAATGGGGAGTGTTTGTGACCGGATTGGGAGTGTTGGGAAGGGGAGAGAGAGAGTGGGGGGCGGGGGGGGGGGAATAGGGAGTGTTTGTGACCGGATTGGGAGTGTTGGGAGAGAGGGACGGGGAGAGAGAGAGAGAGAGAGAGAGGGGGGGATGGGGAGTGTTGACTGTGACTGGATTGGGAGTGTTGGGAGAGAGGGAGGGGGAGAGAGAGAGAGAGAGTGGGGATGGGGGATGGGGAGTGTTGACCGTGACTGGATTGGGAGTGTTGGGAGAGAGGGAGGGGGAGAGAGAGAGTGGGGATGGGGGATGGGGAGTGTTGACCGTGACTGGATTGGGAGTGTTGGGAGAGAGGGAGGGGAGAGAGAGAGAGTTGGGGGGGGGGGGGGTGAATGGGGAGTGTTGAGAGAGAAAGAGAGGGAGAGAGAATTGGGGGGGAATGGGGAGTGTTGACTGTGACTGGATTGGGAGTGTTGGGAGGGAGGGAGAAGAGTGGAGTTGGCTTGTGAGATGGGAAAGAAGAAAAAAAGGCGACGACGAATAATAAAGAGAGAGAGAGAGAGATGGAGAGAGAAAGACGACACACAGAGAGCGAAAGAGGACATGGAGAGATTCAGAGAGAGGGAGGGAGGGAGAAAGAGGACATAGAGAGAGGACATAGAGAGAGAGATGATATAGAGACAAGAGTAGAGACAGAGGACAGAGAGAGAGAAAGAGGACAGAGAGAGATACACAGAGAGAGAAAACAAAATCATATTTACCTCCTCCCCCCCCCCCCCACCCCTCAAACACACACAAATAATAAGGGTCCACAATTTTTTTTCAATTACATTTTTGCGTTTGAATTAGCCTTTTCTTTTTGCTGTTCAACTCCTCTGTCTCTCTGACTCACACATTCTCTACGAAATCGAGACCCAAATCGTTTAAATTAGCCTATATTTTGGTGGTGGTGGGTGGGTGGTTGAGCTATTCCCTCTTACTCTTCTCACTCCACCAAATCAAAACAGAAATCGTTTGAATTTGAATTATTTTTTTTTTTTTTTTGCCTTCCCCCCCCCCCCCCCCCCCCCCCCACTCTGTGTTCACCACTCTCAGCCTCTCTCTCTACCCCTTGATATCGAAACAGGAGACCTCCCCCACCCCCCACCTCCACTCTCCCTCCCCACAAATGTCACGCTTTTTAAACCTCGACAAAATGTTCAAATAAGTCAATAGTTTGTGACTTTCAATGGCATCAAGACCCGTTTGTGAGTTTAAAAGAAAGAGAGAGAGAGAGCGAAAGAAGAAAGAGAAGTGGTGGTAGGTAGAAAGAGAGAGGAAGGGAGAAAGGAGGAGAAGAGAGGAAGGGATAGAGAGAGAGGGGAAAGAAGAAGAAGAAGAGGAGATAAGAAGGGAAGCCAAAAATAGCCCAGGGTTTCTGACCACAAAAGGAAGTACTTACAGCCTTTTGTTGATGTCGATTTGTTTTGGGGGGTTTTTTTGTGTGTGTGTGAATGGTGGAAAGAGTGGTTTGGAGGGGATGTTGAATTGAGTTTGGGGTTTATGTGGGGGGCGTTCAAGTACGAGTAAAAAAAAACGGATCTGCCAAACGTGTATATGGGTGCCTTGTGTGTGTGTGTGTGTGTGTAGACACTGGTACAGTACAACATTTGGGATTCCTCCTCCTCCTCCTCCTCTGTGAGACTGAGGTCTGTTACGAACACAGGCTTTTGTGGAGAGAACAGAAACTGTTAGCCCCGTTGTTTGTTTTCTCTCTCTTCACGAAAAACAAAGACCTAATTTGCAAACGTATTTAATTGTATTGGACTGTCAGGAAGGATGAATAAGGCTGTGAGTTAGCTCTGCCTGTGAGGAATGTTTCTGACTCGAGGGAGGAGTTGGGAGGGGGGGGGGGGGCGTTGTCAGCTATCTATTGTACTTGGGTGTGGGGGGGGGGGGGACGATTATACTCACTTCACTGCAATAGACCACGAGAAAGAAGTCATGTTTTTTTTTAAAAAAACTTTTTTTTTGCCTGTATGCTCTCTGGAAATGAGAGAGAGGGAGGGAGAGAGAAGGATGGATAAAGCGAAACCAGGGATGAAAGGCATCGAATGAGTAATCAGAACAGTCTCTGTAGCAATGCCAAGGCGATGTGGAGAGGAGGAGGGTGGGTGGGTGGAGGTAGCCTAGGCTTGGTGAATAAAAGGGACAGACTCCCCCTCCACCCCCCCCCCACTTTCTATTATTTGTTTTCCAGACAGTTTGATTGTTTTTTTTAATATAATGTGACATAATTTTCAGCTGGCCAGCTTTTGATTCCAGCTTTCGTTTGCGTTTTACAATCCATTATGTATTTTTTTAAAAAAAACTATTTGCCCTTGAATTTTCCCTTGCCCATTTGACAGTAATGAACCGAGCCAAGTGAATATATCCTGAGGTGATTCATCTCCCCGAGGTTCTGTTACCTTTACTTTTGTTCTAATTGCTGGGTTTGGATTTGCTGGTTCCATTTTCATTGAATATAAAATGGTAATTATTTAAAATTATAGTTCGGTTTCTTCTTTGAGGAGGAGGGGAGAGAGCTGCTGTTTTTTTATTTGTACTGTATAAGGAGAAATATTAAGATGTCTCATTAGTAGGAACAATGGTACTTTTATTTTATTTTAAATTATATCTACATTATAACTGTATTAATACAAAGTGAATTTCAAGCATATACAGATTCAGTCATTCATGCAAGTGTGCGCTTGTGAAGCTTTCTTTTTTTAAATAATAACAATCCTTGGAATTTGATACAGAGCTTTTCACGTCTTCTAGAAGTCTCAAAGAGCTTCACGGGATATGCTGTAAAGTTAATTGACTGCACATTTGCGGATGAAACGCGGCAGCCATTTTGCGCACATAAATTTATATTTTTTGAAGCAAATATAAATATTGAATTGTCAATTTGGTAGTTTGGATTAACGGGATGAAGGCAGGTGAGAGGCAATATCATGCAATTACTTATTATTTGAACTCTTTGCCAGCTTGATGGCCACATCAACCCAAACCTGTCGGATGATCTCAGCGAAGCTTTGTCATGGACCTTGGACCCAGTTTGCTCCCTCTTGTAAATGTAGCCTACTATTTTGTAGCTTGGCTGCTTGCCACCTGGGGGTACAGGGTTGTCAGCTTGTTATTAAAGTGGATAGATAAAAGGATGCATCGCTTATGCTTCGGTTAGAATATTATCTAGGCTTGGTTTATCTCTTGACGAATATTTGGAGGCCGAAATAGAAGCTTGGGAACGTTTGAATTTGTCGCAAGAATACTTGGAGCTGTATGTCTATTACTTGAGACTGTTCTGCGTATGTGCAATATACAATGTGCTGTTGAAATACAAGTAAGATGGACTAATGAGGTTTGGGCCTTCTGCTAAAGCCATTTTCTGAGGGAAGGGAGTAGGCATTAGGAGCAGGTCAGACATCTGAGGTCAAATTCAACTTATTTTTGTAATTTTTCGTGCTTGATCACACCGGTTGTTAGTACAAAAATTCAGAATATGTGAACCCTTTGTGTCCTAAGTCAGTTATCTGTCAATGTGATGAAACAGCCTTTTGTTATATTCCTACACAATATTTCCTATTATTAAATGTACCTTTTTCTAAAAAAAAATCCAAAACCCTATTGGTCTTTTAACTTCTTACTGATCCCAAAGTATTAAACTGCATTTTTTTTTCCTTTTGGTAGTTTGAAAATGCTCTTTCGGCAGTCTGATTGGGAATATGTATAAGCCAAAAAAGCTTCTTCATCTGCAGTCAGAAGTCTGATCACATTAAAACGTCTCAAAGTACTTCATGTCACTAGTGAGAATACAGTGACTTTTTTTTATAGGCATCTATACCAACAAGGCCCCACAAACAGCCCAGAGCTGAATGACCAATTAATTTGTAGAATAGGCCAGGGTGCAAGGAAAAACTGCCTTCTCTTTTCACGCAGTTATTGGATCCCGGCACAGCCAGAAGGGGGGGAACTTAGTTTAATGCCTCATTGGAAGGATGGCACCTCCAACAACGCATAGCCTTGTTCAGTTGATTATGAGCCCAAGTCTCAACATGGGATGGGGAATGGGAGTGAATAGATACAGTACGCGAGACATACAGTACTGGTTACTGGGCCAAATCGATGCAACATTTAACGACATCAAAATGGCAATTTAGTCTTTTTTTTCTCTCCAAACGTGGGAATAAGAAATGTGTATGAGAGGGCAAAGCTCAAAGACAGAGCTGGCATTGACATTGCTATGGTTATATGGCAAGTGATTTGACAGGAGCTGGGACATGAAGAATGGAGGAAGAAAAAACCATTCAGCAGTCCCAACAATCCGGTTTCTTCCTCGCAATGTGTACTGTATCAGGGCCCCACCTTAGAACTCCTGGCAGACAGTATCATGTGGATTCTACTTGAACTTCAAAGGCAATCAACCCCTTCCACACCCCCCCCCCACCTACCACGTCACCAGAATATTTATCTGTCCCTTCCACTGAACCCTGTCTCCCTCCCCCAGAGGAGACATCTCTCTTTTCTCCCCTCCCCCACTGACAGTTAACTTCCTTACAGGCATAATCTCATCTGCAATATATGCTACATATTAATGTACAGTGAATGGCGTCTGAGTTCACTTTAATTCTGTTTCCTGTAAATGAAAATGAAGTAATTTTCTATTCCTATTACTTAAGTGGAAGAAATTGGCCAAGTCTTGTTGTTTGAGGACCTAAATTGGAGTCGTTTGCTTCTAGTCTACCAGAGGTTGATTTCAGCTACTCAAATAGCTTTTGCTTTTTTATATAAAGGAAACAGTTTGTAAGCCTTTTAGTATTGATCTGGATGCTAGTGAACTTTCATAAGGCATTTTATTCAGCTTTTTTAAAAAAAGGAAATAATATTTACTATTGTACAGTTTGACTTTGTGAGTTAAGCTTGTTTGAGGTCATGTTCAGGCGTTTGCTCATTCAGTACACTAATGTTGAATCATCTTTTCCTGTAAATTGTGTTAATGAACAGATGCCTTCTTATGGACAGAACGATAATAAACACAGAATTTTTATGATGTGGATATTCTCAGCAAGAGGAAGTACAGTTTTCTCAGTTCACATTTCTCTAACCCCACTCCCTTCTTTTAATGTACCAATTAATGCAACAATTAAATGCAATCAATTTGCTGGCTATTCAATCAGCATTAAATATGCAGAAATGTGTAGTTAATTTTGAATTGATTAAATTATGAATAATTTAGAGCATGATGCAAGTGAAATGTCACCCACTTGCATTTTGAGGAATGCACTCCCATTTATTTTTTTTAACAAACGAAACAAACTACTCTCTTAAAAGTAAAAAATGTGTGCAATCACATGCCGAATACAATGCCGGTCAAATGCTGGGAAGTTATTGACTCTAGTGAGGGTTGCGTTTGATCATCCACGGAACAACTAACCTGAGTGGACACGGTATTTATTCATGCTTTGGTTGTTAAACAACTACTAAAACAGTTAATACAGTTCACAAATAGCAGATTCACCAGGTTTTGATTATCTAGCAAAGTTATGTCATAATGGTACTGGATCAGTTGTAGTTTGCCTGCTTTTAACAGGAATCCGCACAGCTCTTGATCAGCTGTTGGTATAAAGGCTGTTTGCTGTGTCTGTGTTTCACAATCATATCCGGTGACTTCTGAGCAGCCTGTCTCACAGCAAATGAGGAGGGTCTGCATTAGTCATGCAAAATGTTTTGATGGGTTTGGTCGAAGAATTTGTAGAGTAAGCAGAGAACAGCCGTGCTTTGCAAAGCTGCATTTGTTTCTAGACGAGGGAGTGGGGGAGTCGAAAAGATCATTTAAAGCCTGTAAAAGTCTCGGAAATGCATCATTTCATTGTAATTAGGTTAAAAATGCAAAGCCTGGGGGAGGAAGAGAAAAATTGGCAAATCAAATCAACTTGCAGCTGGAGGTAGGACTGAACAGACAATGGGATCAAATGGCATCATACAGACTGGATACAGTTTAGGTGAATGTTCCAGTCCAAATGGTACAGCTTGACCAGAACAAAATAGTTTTCTTTCTGGATAGTGCTGCTTGGTGTTGGTGACATTCAAGTAAACAGGATATCAATGGGGTTTAACTGGGCTGACGTTTTGCACATGTAAATAGGTGCCCTTTGTCCTGCTGTCCTCTCGTAATGTAATAAAAGTGCTTTTTGTCTTTTTTGTTTTAAATTGATTAGCACATGCAGTGCGACAACACAAGGTGGGATCTTTCAGTGGGTTCAGCATGATTGAAATGCTTTGTAATATGATAAATCACTTCTAAAGAAACTTGTCTTTGTAGTGATTGCAAATCAGATTTTTCTTTCTGGTTTCTCTCCTTTCAGGCTTCCACAAGCACAGACGCATCATTTGTGTATCTCATTGAAGCGACAGTTCCTTCATCTGAGAACTTTGACGTTTGAGTGTTGGCAGACTGTTTCGAGGTGGGGAGGGCGGAGAGCGTGAAGAGAGAAGTGCAGCCGAGACTGTTCCTGTTCTTGCCCTGAGATGCACACTAGGGTATCAAGGGCACTGAGGCAAATTATGATGCTCATATTGCAGATGTAGCTGTAATCAGCTAACTGCACAGTATAGGGATAAGCAGTCTAGGAATAACACTTGGGACCTTCCTGATCTGTATAACTCCATATTACATTTACTCATCGGGTGAGCAGAAAATTGGTGGTGTTAATAGAGTTCTTCAGCTCCAATAAGCTTTTAATACTGCTGCAAAGTGCCATGGATAAAATATGTTTTCATAGAGGCTGTTAGTTCTAACTATGTCACATGTGACTTTTCTGGTTTTGTAATTAACCAGTGGGCAGTTAATTTTACTGATACGGCTTTGTTGAGAGATAAGATTTGACTTTATGCTGTTTGTGGCATGGTGCACTCTGTGCTGGTAGGCAGATAATAATAGATTTTGCTCTGAAAGGGAAGAAGGCAAAGCTTAACATACACAAAATAGACCTGAATATACATACAGTGCTCATGTTCACAATCTGCTAAAGTATTTTGTTGGTTTGGGTGGGGGGAGAATAAGGAAGTTTCTTCCTTTTCTTAATTTTATCTAAGATGAACATTTATTACTTGCACCTACCTATTCCATCAGAATATGTCTTTGTTTTTTTTAAATGTCACAAATAAATATTGCGATCTCTCTTTTCTATACAGTATCCATTTCTGATTGATGGGAAGTCCTTTTTTGTTAAACAAAAACATCTTTCAGCAAAAGCTTAACTTAGATATTACAGTTTGAAAGTGAAACCCATTTCTCATTCCACCTTGCACAGGTTAGATTGGCCAGCCCTACAACTGCCATGGTGCATACCTCTGAGTGATGATATGGCAGTAGTCTAATCAAGAGGTTGAAATGATGAGCGTAATAATTGATGTAGTTTGTTACTGCCATCTATATACCCGATTAGGGTACAGTCTTAAAACGCGTCTGTATAAGTAATGGGTTTGTGTGTGCTGATACTCAAGATAATGCTTGCATTTGATATCACGTCTCGAGATGTCTCAAAGCGCTCCACAGAAATACACTGTCAAATGAATTGACTGTATATTTTGTGGGTGAAATGCAGCAGCCAATTGCACACAGCAGTGTCTCACAAACAGTCATGGGTTGAGTGACAAAATTTATTATAATGAGGTAACCGACATCCACCGAGTTATTGATGTTACTGCAGGTTTATGAAGAAAAGGCTTTCAGGTTTTCGCTGGGCAGTTTTATTAATAATAATAATCCTTGCATTTGATATAGTGCCTCATCACATCTTCGAGACATCTCAAAGCATTTCACAGATTATACTGTAAAGTGAATTGACTGTTTTGTCTCGTGTAATGCCTATCACAGGTGGTAATACAGTCTGGCATCCTTGGTGTGAGACCATCTCCAAAGTCGGCCTTTATGCTGGTACTGAATCATAGTAATGCACGCCAGTCAGATTTTAAAATGGATCTTCCTGTATGTATCTCCTTTTTCATTAGATTGATAGGATAATAACAGCAATTTTACAAGAGCCTAGGCAGAGAAGATTGAGAGTGATCTTGACTTCAGTAATCCTATTGAAGGGTCATAATGGTGTGTCTGACTTGCCTAATTATTTTTTTTCCATCACACATTTTTTCCACAATACTTGCAGAAGGTTCTGTTTTTCTAATAAGTTGCTTCTAAGGTGATAAAATGTTGCAAATGCAGATTTTTACTACATTAAAAATGAAACGGGAAAATCTTATTTAAAAGTATTGTGAGAATGTGGAACAAACGCAACGCCCCATTCATGAAGGTCGTACATGCGGCACCCAGCCTAAATTTGAGTTGTTCAGCTATCAACTTGGGAAGCAAGGATATTAATAATAAAATCCTTGTGTTGTATAGCGCATTTTCATATTGTATCAATATATCAAATGCCCCATGCCTGTTCCTGATTATTCTGCATGCATGCGTTGAGAGAACAAAGTGTTTTTAGGACCTTTAAGTTGTCACTTCAAGTTTGGCCATTTGGGAGGGCAGGTAATGTGCAATTTGTAGCAGATCGGCTAGGAATCATTGTTTTATTTAGTTCTATTGCCACTGAATGTCAGTTTTCATGTGAAATTACTGTAAAAACAAACCAAATGAAAACAGACTCATCCACTTTTCTCCTGAACTCCAAAGATGTTGATGTTTTTTTTAATATATATATTTAATAATATTTGTATTGGGTTTGTGAAACAGAATCTTACTCTAATGGATGACAGCTGTACCCCCGTGCTGCGTATGGCCATTAAATTATGTGAATAATCCACAGCGGATCAGCTGTCACGTACAGGAATCATTTGATCCTTGGTCTATAGCTGTCCATTAATGAGTCCTGACAACGGCCAGTGACTAAACTCATCATGGCATTCGGTGGGGTATTATTCAGCGATGACCCAAATCCATATTTTTGGAAGGAAACATCTAGTTTCCAGGCAAGTAACCAAGACTTGGACATTGGTATCAGGAATTTTGAGTCAGTGGTTGTACAGCTGAAATAATTTCTTGTATGATTTCTTTACTGTGTGTTGTTTGTAGTCATCTTACAAACTGAATCTTTAGTGAATCGGGTCCTGTGTAGAGGTGAAATTCTGGATATCAGGATATCACTGTAATTGCAGAAATTGAATTATTTTGATATACAATGTAAACTGTAGCTTTACTGCACTAATAAAGGAACATATAAAAGAATAAATGGTTTCAAAGCCTATTCCAGGATATGGAGAAGACGAGCTTTACTTTTTTTTCTTCTCTGTGGTGAACTATCATTTTAGCTCTTGTTTATTACTTTCCCACGCAGAATGCACACTGAATGTTTTTATTCATATCAAAAGACCATACTTTTATACTTCACCTTAATTACGAGCATTTGTTCTCTAAAATTCATTGAATGCGCCTTTGCAGAACGATAATGAAGATATGTAACACATGTACCTTGTGGCATTTCAGATGACTGGATTAGATTATGCAAATGATTAAAATTAATCTTTAAAGGATTTCTGGGTTTGCTTTAATGCAGTTTATTCTTTGTGAAAACTTCACTTTGGAATTGGACTCTTGCTGTTTGTTTCAGGGTAGCGAAGGACAGGAGAGGCAGGTTATTTGCAGAATCTTTTTAAGATGCTGGCTTTGTGCCATGTTGTCTTACTAGCTTGACATATGTCACCTAGCTGCAGTATAATACAAAAAATTTCTTTCAACGCTTCAATATGTTCATTAATCTACATGTACCCATTAAAAATTTCACTTAAAGTGCCTAGTCACCACACTTACCATCCCTCACAACCCTGTCCGTAGGTGGAATGTATTTGTTAGCGTGGCCTATGATTTTTACGTCTATGTCACTTTTATTGATGATCTGAGGCTTCATGGTGCCACAGTTTCTGTGAATATACGATACTCAAAGTTATTGGACTTTCGCATATCATTTTGTTATATTAAAAACGATTTTGCTAATTGACATTTTTTTTTATTGCTGAGCTAATGGTCATTAGAATTGGATGCCTTGATCAGGAGTCTTAAATTGTTCCTTGCTTCATTGGATTTTCAACATTAAACAAAGGGATTTTAGTTACTGTGAATTAATGACCGCTATAGGATATATCTGACTCCGTGAGTAGATATTGTGAAGGAGCACCGACCGACACTGTTTAAAGTGAGATTTAATCTCAGCAGTGAGTTAGGTGAATTACTGGGGAGGGTGGTAGGGAGGGAGAATTGCTCAAAGTAACCACATACCTTTTATCCTCAGCTCAGTAACTTCACAGATCTCCTGATGTTCTGAATATTTTTTAAAAAAAATTCATAGCTGGTGGAAGTTGATTGTAATTCTTATGTAACTGAGCTTTCCAGCCACAGCCAAGCCTACATTTGTATTGTCAGGATTTACTTGCGAGTCTTTTATTACTTGTGCAATTGTAACCCACCTTCCTGTATTTGTAAAGAATCCATTCTACATCATGCCACGGTCTGCATAACTACTATGGTTACAGAAGATACTGATCCATTAGTTACGTAGACTACTAATGTTGTCCACTTACACTTTTGCTATATTATTGGCTAACTATCCTGCTAACTGTCATTCTGGAAATCACTACGTTATAAAACGATGACCTGAGGTGCAGTATTATTGACGCTGTTTATTTCCTTTGTTGTACTTTCTCTATGCCTCTCCTGTCCCGAAGAAAGTGGTTGCTGCAGGCTATGCTCTAGAGGGGCACAGATTGTCCTCTGGCATTTAGTCTTAAGTGACTATTCTTCACGTATCAACTGGTACGGCAAGTTTTTTTTTCCAACTGTGGTGTTTGTATTTTGATTCCTGTTAGGGGTGGCATTCATGACTGAGCCCAATCCTGTTCTCACCCGATGCCTACTACTCCAGCATGGTGATTGCATACAGTTGCCTTGGTTTTCCTATGGGGTCCTAAGGTGATTTGTCATGGGAGTCCTATAGCTCAGCGGTTAGAGCACTCACCTTGCAAGCAAGAGACATGGGTTCAGTTCCCGGCTGGTTGAAACCTTACTCAACATGGCTGATAATAATCCCTCAATAAAAAAACCATTAATAATTTGGTCACTCAATCCACGATTGTTTGTGGGACACTGCTGTGTGTAATTGGCTGCCATGTTTCGCCCAGAAATATATTATCAATTCACTTTACAGCATATTCTGTGAAGTGCTTTGAGCCGTCTAGAAGACATGAAAAGCGCTATATCAAATGCAAGGATTATTATTATTCCGGAATTGGTTGAGATCAACTAAGTCTGGGATCTTTGAAGAAGACTCTTTGTAGAATCAAGCACTCTTTTTCCATGACTGTTTTTCATTTGCCATGATCTGGCACAATGGGTGTTGTGTTTTTCAACTGTGGTGTTTTTTTCGTTGTTGGGTGGGTGGAACCGAGTTATGATGCCAGTCTTGTGGTGGTGGGTGGGGGGAGTGGGTGGGGGGTGGTGATTGAGGGCTCCGCTTTGACAGCAACATTCGAGTCCTCCTCATCTCCCTCTGGTTGACTGAGTTTATGAGGTAAATACATTCAGCAGTCTATTTGAATTCGGCTTGAAAAGGAAATATTTAAATAGCCTTTGTTCCATCTGTGCTCAATGGCTGGTCTCCAACTCTCCATGTGGATGTAAACGAAGGTTGTTCTCACTCAATATTGCCTTTCTGGTTTGTCAGGTGGCGGCAGATACAAGGACATGTCTTTCTCTCTTCCTCCCAAACTAAGAGGATGAACAGGTGGTGGATGACCAGATCTTGAGCTATTAGAGTATTGCAGTGGCATTTGTAACCTTCAAATTCAAGATCCCTCATCCTTACTTTCAAGGCCATTCACGGCCTTGCCCCCGCTGGCCCACTGTGAACCTGCCCACCCCCTCTGTACAGCAGGCTCCAGCCTGCTCCATGACCTCCGCTCGACCGGCCCTACCATTGGCACTCGGACTTTCAGCCTCTGTGTCCTCACACTCTGGAACTCCATTATTATGGAGCTGGAGCTCTATAAGGCCAGTCTCAAGACCCTCTTCTTCGATCGTGGCTTCTGCTGCCCTCCTAACTCTCTCCCTCCTCTCCTAACTCTCTCCCTCTCCTACCCTGCCCCCTCTCCCTTGATCAGGTCCCAATCTGACCTGTTCAGCGCCTTGGGACGTCCTCCCGACATGAAAGGCGTTCTATAAATGTCATTTTGTTGTTGGTTTTGTTCCTGTCATGTGTTGCAACTTTAAAACATAAACTCCTAACAACATCAGAACAAAATTACATTTGTAGAGCTTTTCACATTGGGAGGACGTCCCAAGGCGCTGAACAGTCAGGGGTCAGGACCCGAGCAGAAAGAAGCCATTTGGTCCATTGCTGATTCTGTCCCCTCCATTAGACAACTCTATTTCATATTGCTGCTCTTTCCCTGCAGTCTATTATATTCTTGGTCAAATGTTTGTTTAATTCCCCCCTTTAAATGCTGTTATGATCTTAGCTTCAATAGCCACTTGTTGCAAAACATTTCATGTTCTAAACATGAATATTTTTCTATCCTCCACTTAACTCCAGTGAGGATCCTCAGCTAATGCCTCCCAAGTTACTCATTTACCAACTAGCAGGAATCATCTTTCACAGTTATGCTCTCAAAACCTTTCAGAGTATTGGAGGCCTCTGTCAAATCCCCTCTCATAATTTTCTGTTCCAATGAAAATAACCCCAATTTCTGCAGGCTCTCCTAATCCCTCATCGCTGGGTCAGTATTGTGACCCCTGGCTCTGATGTCTTTGTAATGGATGCCCAGAGCAGCACTCAATACTAACAACTGATACCTAACCATCATCTTGAATGAATTTATCATCACTTTTAAGTTTGTTTGCATTCAACATTATAAAAGCCCAAATTCTCTTTGCATTTTCTAACCTAACCATCTCTGCCACCGCCTTCACTTTGTCTCCTCCAACAGCTTCTCCTCCAGCCCCCGCACAGTCACATGTGGCGTTCCCCAGGGCTCTGTCCTTGGCCCCCTGCTCTTCACCCTCTACACTCTCCCCCTGGGCAACATCATCCTTAGACATGGGGTAAATTTCCACATGTATGTGGATGACACCCAACTATACTTATCCAAGTCAACCCTCGATTCTAGGACCACTGGCTTTCTGACTGCATGCCTGTCCGACATTGAGTCCTGGACAAGGGCAAATTTCCTACAACTCAACGTCAACAAGACGGAAGCTGTCCTGATTGGCTCACGTCAGTGCCTCCGCACCTCAGGCGTTCAATATCGGCGTTCAAGGCTCTCTCCTCGTCAGACTCCCCAGCTCCTCCCTTCACAGGCTGCACATCATTCAGAATTCTGCAGCTCGTGTATTCTCGCGCACCAGCCTTCGTGACCACATCACTCCCACCCTCGCCCGTCTCCACTGGCTCCCCGTCACCCAGAGGATCCAATTTAAGATCCTCGTCCTCACTTTCAAGGCCATTCACGGCTATCTCTCTGACCTACTGTCTCCCTGTCAGCCTCCCCCGTCCCCTCCGTTCAGCAGACTCAGGCCTGCTCCGCGTCCACCGCCCTAATCACCCAACCTTCGGCGGCCGGGCTTTCAGCCTCTCTGCTCCCACACTATGGAACTCCATCCAGCAGCCCCTCCGCCTCGCTTCCTCTCTTTCCTCCTTCAAGGCTGGTCTCAAGACCTTCCTCTTCGACCGCGCCTTCGGGCTGTCCCAGTCACTCTTCTCCCTCTCCCACTCTCCTTCCCCTTCCCCACCACCCCGACCCTATTTCCCACCCCCTGCTCAGGTCCTGACCTGATTCAGCGCTTTGGGACGTCCTCCCAATGTGAAAGGTGCTATATAAGTGCAATTTTGTTGTCGTCGTTGTCCTTTTAAAGATGTATTTAGTTGCATCCCTTGATGCTGATTGCTGTGCGCATTTGGCTGCTGTGTTTTGGCTGCAAAATATACAGTTGATTTACTTTACAGTGAAGCTCTTTGAGATGTTTAGAAGATGATAAGGTGCTGCATCAAATGAAAGGATTATTATTAATTGATAATAGACTTATAGACTATAATAGACTTGCGTTGGATCTTACTTAAGAGAACATGATGCTTACATGGATAGAGGTGCATAGGAGGGGTGGGGTAGGTTATGTAGGGTAACATATCTGGCATTGACTGGTTGGACCAAATGGCCTGCGTCATTCAAACAACTTCTATATAATTCATGCTCTATCATTTGGAATATTGTATTACTGTAATGAAGGCTATGAGCTACCACACCCTCAGAGGATAAAAGTGGATTTTAGACATCCAAAGAAGCTTGTTGATAGTTTTCCTTCTGAAGAATCCATTACAGCATTGATACCAGAGTTTGTTCATTGGTTGTTTGGAGCAGCTGTGCCTTTTCGGTCACTGTCTAATTAACACGTGCTGGTTTGGTCATTGAACTGTTTTACATTTCACGCCCCGTATGTGTTTCAAGACCTTGGCCTCCAGTCTCCCTGTGAATCAGTGAATCCTGTGGGATTATTTCTAAATGGATTTAGTGGTAAGATGTGAATTTGCACAAGAATTTCTTTACTTCACAGCTCAGTATCCCCACCCAGTCACGGTCTACACTCTCCCATCACCTACAGGAATTGTTAGAGGCCTGAAGAGCATGGTTCCTGTGTGTTCAGATCTTGAGCTGGGTTCGGTGCTGTGTTGCAGGTGGAGATGCAAATATTGCTCATGGGAACAGAACAAGAGGATTTAAATCATCGTCCTCATGTCGTGAAAGCTGCTATACAAGTGTAATTTTGTTGTTGTTGTCGCCAGTGACATACCAGATTGAATATGTATTCAAGGCCCTGCACAAAAGTATGATGTTGAAGGCTGATAGATACGGTTTCTTATAATCTCCAGGGAGAAATTGTATCAAACCATGATGTGATGAATATCAATTGGTAATTTTAAGACTGCTTGGATTTCCTCCAAGCTTCTGGCAGCCAGAAACATGCTTCTGTTTCAAAAATCATCACCAGTATTTTCTGAAGTCTCATGAAACCTTTCAGGTGTCAAGAGCTGCTGCGTCAGTTCCTCATCAAAGGAAAGGGATGTGTTTGCAGAAATGTCTCTGGGTAAGGTGTTTGCGTAATTCAGGAGCCTAGGTACTGGGTTGGCAAAAAAATATGCTTTTCTATTGAACGCATGGAGCTCCTGTAGCTCAGTGGTTTGAGCACTCGCCTTACAAACGTGAGACCTGTGTTCGAATCCAGTCAGGTCAGGGCGAAACCTTGGGCAAGTTTCCTTGCTCCACACACCTAATAATAACCCGTCCAAAAAATCACACTAATGTAATTGGTCATTTCAATCCACGATTGTTTGTGGGACTGTGCTCAATTGACTGCTGCGTTTCGCCCACAAAATATACAGTCAATTCAATTTACAGTATATTCTGTAATATACAGAATTACAGATAAGACGTGAAAAGTGCTATATCAAATGCAAGGATTATTATGATGAAGTTTTCACTGTATCAGTGGTGTTTGTTATAGGGGAGAAGCATGTTAAATGAAATTGCTGGATGTACTATGTACTGTATTAGAGGGAGTTTGGGAATGGCACAATATTACACCTTCGAGTGTTTGCTTCACAAGCCAAAGTGGCATCTCTGCAACGAGCATTCAACCATCTCGCGGAGTCTCCCAGTGGAAGGTGGACGTATCCTGCCTTTTTTTTTACACATCTTGACACCTTTTAATGGCCCAGTTTTTATATTTCTGCTTAAAATAAAACTGGCCTAATTTTCCTTCCTGTTATATGCAGATAACCCCTTTTTCCTCTTGAAAATTGTGAATTTCAGGAGTACATTGAACGGGAAAGATGTTTGTCAATGGAGTTGGGAGGGTGGGGTGGGGGTGGGGAGAGGGAAGAGAAATTGAAACACAATTCAATATGTCATAACATACTTATACCAGGGAATGCTGTGACATACAATATGACATTTACAGCTGTCACCTGCCATCATTAATTGGTTCTAATAAGCACTGAGCTTTGTGCAGAAGATTGTAATAAGTCAACTACAATTAATTGTGCAACCTTTCCATGGATTTAAAAAAAAGCGACAATGTCAGAACTGTTTTGTGCTCTTCTAGCTGAAAATGTCTATAGTCTTGTTGAAATTACTAAACATGTAAATGTAAAATATAACTTTAAGAATGCAACTTCTAGTATTTTGTAGCAATCTAACTGTCTGGTTTTCCAAGTACCCTTGTATCAATCCTTGCAAAAGAAACCCAAATCCTGTACGGTCTGCGGAAATCAGTGCATTTTATATGCATCTGCCCTGAAGGCGTGAAATCTACTTTTGTTTTCTTGTTTTCACCTGACAGAGCATTTTATCTAAAAATTTAAGAATAAATTGTGGAAATTTTTTCCAAATGATTCTCAATTTAGAATTTGTTTTGAAAGGAACTCCTTTCAAATCAAGGCTGAATTTTAAGAATTTGTACCTTTCTGTACGTGTAATCAACGTATTAAGTCAATATGGTCCAAGAGGCTAAAAATAGATAGTATTTTGGGTTGCTGGTGTCCAAGATAGTGTCATTCTTTTTAAAATATATATATTTATTGTTGCTCTAACAAGAGTAGGAAGAAAGAATTGCCACTGCAGTTAGGGGAGCTTCCTTTTCTGAATCACGTGACTCATGTTTGGTGTGGAGAACCATAATAATTATTCAAATGATAGTACTGTATGATGTGATGACATTTGGTGGCGAACACGCCAAGGCTGAGTTGGAGGCTGAACTGAACTGCGAGCTATGTTTGCCTGTTAGGAATTCAGCTGAGACTCGCCACAAACGCATTTATTTTACAAACCACATGTTCTTTAGAGGAGAGATTTTTATCTCGTCAGTCTGGACGGTTTTCAAACCCAAGTCCCAGAGGTGAAAATACAATGTGCTTTCCCAATACACCATCTTTTGAAGTGTCCCAGGAGGAAATGGAGCATATTTAAGCAAGAGAGTTGTATTTTAAGTTCTTTTGTAAAGATTTTTCCTTTTCACCCTTCGCTCCCCACTTCTTTTTCCTTTAATCCACTGAAATTAGTACAAAATATAATTTAAACTAAACATTTTTCTTCACATATGCTTTTGACTTTTTTTTTCTATTTTACTCTACTTTCTTACTTCCCCATTCATTCTGTTAACTGTTGCTGAGAGGCTTTGCAGGTGGATTTCAGACCTCTTAACAGCTGTTAATTGAACAAGAGTACAGTATCTTCAGTTGACTCGAGGGTCTGTCTCTTTCTTACCTTATGGCAGATCTCCAGCCTCTGTTGAAAAAGCTTCTATGACACTAGGCTGAGATTGTGAGCTTGTTGAGTGATTGGCATAAACTCATTTATATTCCAAGATTAACTTTTAAACAAATTTAAACAGAGGTTACATTGAACATGATGAAGCACGATTCATTAATGAGCAGAAATACAATGTTCATCTGAGAGATTTAATTACAGAAGGCCCGTTCACCCAATCCTTCTGGTTTACAGAGATTTATTTTAGAAACGTATAATATGGAAATAAGGCAGTTTGGCCAGACCAGTCCCTGCTGGTGTATTATAATCCACATAAATCAAAGTAGGATGAAGAATTGGTGCATGGTGAGATCCTACATTTCTGAAGTACACTTCCACAAGAGTTATCAACAGTCACTGTATGAATCGACAATATACAGTATAACACCAAAGCCATACATTTCAACCCTCTATGTTTGCTCCTGTAAATGCTGAATGATAACTATACCTGTATTAATAGTGCAGTTTATAAGAAGTGCTTTCATGATTTTGTGCACTCTTAATTGTTAGAGTGCTGGAATATATAAAAACGAGTAGTTCTCATTGCTTTCAGTTTATACAATATTTCAGTAATAAAGCTACCAAAAGATCAAAGATAGCCATTTCTCTGTCGTAACTAACCCACTGAAATACTAAATATTGTCCATCTTAAAAAAAGTAACCTCTTCCTGCACACTCAGATGGTTTTGATCGGTGGTTGCATTTCATAGAAATCTAGCATCAGTGTTCACTTATTTAGACACAATACTATAATCAGTGCACAGAGTGTTTTGCAAACCCATCTTTTTGTTTACCAGTTCCTTTTGTGTCTAAAGTAATGACTGATCTTATACGTTATATTCTGTGAAAAGCATTAGCCGTCTCAAAGATGTGATAAGGCACTATATCAAACGCAAGAGTTACTATTATCTTGTCCTCTTTTCCATGCACACCATAAAATGCGCAGGGGTTGTGACACCAATCTTACAATGCGGTTGGGCTGGAAAGCTGTAAAAACAAACAGCAGTCAATACAACAACAAAATGAGGAACTTTTCAGACTCAATTTCTTTGAAATAGAACCAATTCCGTTTCCTCAAGACACGGCTGAACTTTAGTTTGAAAGAAACCATGCACCAGACAGCATTTCTGAAGCTTTGAAATGCAATTACTCCATTGCAATTTACAAACAAACAAACAAGCTAAATAAAACGTCCTCTTAATTTTTCCCACATGACCCATCTTTTTTCCTCCAGCCAAGCAAATGTATTGAATTGCTCCCAAAGCAATGGCTCTGTTGCCCACTGAGCCATCTGATAGATGTGGAAGAAGGCCCCAAAGTAAGAACAACTGGGGCCTGGGGCGAGCGAGTGAGAACTTCTACCCTGCCTTACGGGGGGGAATTGGTGGGAGAGAGACAAATGCCTCTTAATAATGTGACGTTTCCTATGACTACTTGTGAAATGGAGGAATTATTTCAGGTTGTTTCCTAGCTGACCTGAGCAACTACATGTGGTAGGAACACTAATGTTCTCTGTTTTAGTTAATAGAGTTCAAACAAAATTGTTTTTGAAAAATTGGATATTTCTGTGTGGGAAAGAAGAGGTAGAATTTAGCAATAAAGTATTTGTATTTTAATCAAAAACTGAAAACATCTACAATCTGAGATTTTTGGATCCCTCTGTTCCATTGCCACCTCAGAACACTTTATGAAGAATGCACTAAGTTCAGCGATAACATCACATTCCTCTGAAATTTCTGCCATAATAAAAGCTGCTCGGTAAACTCAACTGGCCTGGAAATGGGGATAAAGTACGGATGATTCTGAGGGCAAAATCAAAAGCCAGGCTGTAAACTTTGCCCAGATAAACTTTGACCAGATACATGCTGTGTGTTGAACTCTGTTTTTCGCCCTTTAGTGGTAACTCAGCTGAGATTTTTTTTAAAAAAAGGAGAGTTGTTAGCTTTCAGGACCTCTTGCATAAGCTGAACGGGAGTTTTATTCCTATATTCAACGATGGAATAATGCTTCTCCCTTCGTGGCCAGGCTGAGGCTTTGTGGCCATGGATTACCACGTGCCAGTTAAGAGCTTTGTTGCATCATCCGGTTGTGGCCCATCCTTTTTATTTTTAGGAACTAGTTATGTAAATTTAAATTCTATCAAGGCATCTGCCCACTATTTCTTCATCATTTTGTAGCACCGATGAGTCTTGCCTGTTCCTTTTGTGTGGATGTTGTCATACAGCAGTTGTTCCTGGTGCAATGACTGAATTTAACAATACACATCATGAAGGAATGGGAGGATGAACGCAGATATTTTAAGATGATAATTTAATCCCGTCAGTAATGTTGGGAGGGGGTGGGTGGGGGGGGTTGGGGGTAGAGATCCGGAACTTGCAGTGACTTGAGCTGCATTCTCCCAGTTACAGTAACATAGAAATTTTCAATGACATCTCTTTATTAACCTGTCTCTGAACCTGTTTGCAGTATAAATTGCAGCTTTATATAAACAGAGCACTATTTCCTAATAATGTGTTGTAGTACTTTTGTTGTGACCACTTTAGACATTCTTTCAAAGTAATGTTGCATGAACTGAATGAAACCTATTGGCTGTAGTTTTCAGCCATTACACCTGCTGGCAATAAGTCCGCCCTCCTCCATATACTTACACAGAGGCAAAGATAGCATTGCTATAGTAGTTCCAGTGGTGTAACTTCAGTACAAATCACCAGATTCAGGAGGCCAACTAACCTTCAACTCAACTTTGTTTGTTTGTAACATTGTTCAAATTCCCTGTACACTAAATTTACTGTAATCACACTTGCCTGTTTATTATAGTCTTTTAATAACTTTCAGATACCGGTTTTCTATGTACAAAGCAGAGCCAACACCCACCCCCTCCAGCTGCCCTTAATTACATTACAGCCTCATGTTTGCTGTTAAGCATCCAAATAATGTGTCGGTCAAATTGACCTCACATTCAATGCTGTTACGCTGCTTTTAGTTGTGCTAGACAGGAAGTTGGGCACTAGGCATTTTTACAGTGACATTCCAACACTAAGTGTCATTCCTAGTACAGTACATCCTTTATAAGACTATCTTTGGGATTTTTTTGTGTTCACGATTTAAACAGGAAGTTGCATTGGCCTCAGAGGGTCAAAAGGAAAGGCATGTTTAAGGTTATGAATAGACTAGCACACCTGCCTCCATTCATGTCACCCTTAACCTTTGACTCGCAAGTCACTGCTGCTTCCTGCTAAGTTGAGAACAGAGAGTTGTACTTCATAGAGTTTATCTTAATGTGGTTTGTCTGTTATAAAGTGGTCCCATAAACATCGTGGGATGTGGAGCAGTGGAGAGTACTCCCTTTACATTTCTAGTTGAGAATTGTAAGCAGACTGAATCTGAATTTTCACGCCTGTCATGCAAGTATTTTGGAGCTTTATAAAGAAGTTCTATGACTTAACAGTTTAACAGCATTGCATTTATATGACACATTTTACTTGATCAAATATTTCAAATGGTGTGAATGGTGGACGTGAAGCCAGCAGCAGTAGGAATGTTGAGGTGACCAAAGGCACAGTTACAGAAATAAGCTTCTTCAGAGATTTTCTTTTTAAAAAAAGGGAATGATGGCAAAACAAGGGGTTAGAAAAGAAGAGTTACAGAGTGTGGTGGTTGAAAGTTTCCGTTGTCAGAGCAGAAAAAATTGAGCATGAACAGTAAATCAGAGTCAGGAGAGTTGAGGGTGCCAGCTTGGGCATAGTGTAGAAGTTTGCACACATACTGTGGAGTATGGCTGAGGAGGAATTTGAAAGTAGGCTAAGAGTTTTGAAATCTTAAATGCTGAGTGATGGAGAGCAGCGGATCAGGACAAGAAAGGCAAAATGGGGATGAGAACCCTGAAACCAAAGAAAGTTTGACCTGGATTCCAGAGCGGGTATTGTAGCCTTGCTACATACGCGTATGTGTGCTCATGCATCCAAAAAAATGCTTCTATAAATGTTTGGAGGGGATAAATCCTTTGGTTGAAGAATGAATAAAGCTTTGGATGTCACTGTAATGGTTACTATAGTCCAAAGTTTTATATGGCAGCAGGGTGCCGATTTTATTTGACCATAGAACATTTATAGGACAAACCTGAAGTGCAAACTATGTTTGCCTGTGTAAATCATTTTGATGCTTTAATTCAAACCTCAGTATAAAATTCCTTTGTCATTGGGGTAGCTTTTAACACTCTGTCTCTACTTTGCTTGTTGGTGGCTGATTGAAAATACTTTGTAGTGATACCACAGTGGGCCTAATAACTGTTGGTGTGATACTGGGTCAGTGAAATAGGTTTTATAGCTAGTGAATAGGAGCTTGGATGTTCATGTATTACATGAAGAAAGGGAGAGGACACATAATTTTTTTTTGATACCATTGATAGTATGACAATTTCTATTCTTCCCTGCCGCCCACACTGCCTCATTTATTTTTGACGGAATGAACACTGTTTTGTATGGTAGCACTGTTTTTTGGGGGCAGGGATTCTTTGTTGCACAGAATTAGAATGAAATCTTTTGCAGGTTGGGAATTGATGTGGTTCTAATTTGTCAGCAAATTGTTCTCTTGGCAGAATCTAATTTCAACGTCAGACCTTGTAATGAACATTGATTATTGTAAACAGATCCCTCGACTGGTTGCAGTCAAGATGACTGTAGCAAGAAGGATCCTTCCAATATTTCTTTTAATTGTATATCATCTCATCTTGAAGAAGAGCCTTAAGCAGCACTGGTAAAAGCAGATTCTGTAACCTTACTATTCTGTCACCAAACTCTACATTTTAAAAATTTGGAATAACAACCCAGCTTTCTTTATGAAAACCTGCCATTTGTACCTCGATCTGAGGCTGCATTTGTCTGACGCCTGGCAATCATTACTGCCCCAACTGTAGTTGCATTGCTTTACGGATAACCAAGTATAAGTTTCTCTTCAGCCTCCAAGATGCATCTAAAGAGTTCTCTCTGGAAGGTATCTCTCTTCTTTTGCTACTGGAGTTTACCTCTTGCTTTCAGTTAGATTAATGCCCTGGTTAGATTCAATACAGCAAGCCATCAACAGTGGGAGAGCATCTCAAAGCTTGTCAGCTTATGCATTGGTGAGCTGCACGGTAAAGCTCCCTGTACACAGGCCCCAAACTATGCCTTAGCCCTAAGCACAGAGGAGAATGTCTACCCACATTGGTATAGTATTTTCCATTTCCTTCACCACTTGCGCTGTGGCCTCTCTCAAGAGAGGTTGGGAATTAAAAGGGCAGTTTTGTGCTGTGATCCCATTCAGTACCAGGAAGAGCCTCCCAGAAACACATTCTAAGTATAAGCCTCGCAGCCAACAAACCAAATATTCTTTCATCCAATCACTTGGGCTGGATTTGAAGCAAAGAGTTGGGAAGGCAGTGTGCCAACTAAGTTTACCACCCATTAAACCACTGTTATATTTCTATGTGTTTTAAATTTAAATACATCCCTTCATACCTCCCTGTACTCCCATTCATCTGTGAGGTCAGTAATGTGATGTAATATAATATACATGGAGCTCCCTTTATCTCAGTGGTTAGAGCACCTGACTTACAAGCATGAGACCCATTTTCGAATCCAGGCAGATCAGGGCAAAACCTTGGACAAGTTTCCTTACTCTGCACGCCTAATAATAATACGTCCAAAAAAACACACAATAATGAAATTAGTACTTTAATTCCACAACTGTTTGTGGATCACTGCTGTGCGCAATTGGCTGCCGCGTTTCGCTCACAAATACACAATCAATTCACTTTGCAGTATATTCTGTGAAGCACTTTGAGATGTCCTTAAGATGTGAAAAGCCGCTATATCAAATGCAAGGGTTATTATATATAATTATAATATTCCTTGCATTGATAGAGCACTTTTCATATCTTATGGAAGTCTCAATGTGCTTCACAGAATATACTGTAAAGTGAATTGACTGTAATTGCGCACAGCAGTGCAAAACAAACAGTTGCAGATGGAGTGACCAATTTATTATTGGAGTTTTTTTCTTGCGGAATTATTTTCAGATATATAGAGGAAATTTGCCCAACATTCTGCCCGCGATTGAACCAATAAATTTGTACCCATGCTGCTCTTCAACTGTGAGTGTAGTGATGTTGGTTTAGCCTTTCTTCCAATGGAAAGTGCTTAGCCTTTTGTGTGCTGCCATCCTGTTGATGGCACGTGTACAAATCTGGAAGTAGAGGTGAATTTGTTGCCCATCTTTGGTTTGTTTTCATATAAATCTGCAATTATATGACACACATGGTCACCCACGATTTCTCCCAACAGAGCTTCCAAGCTCCATTGTGTAGCTCTTACAAATTAATGAATAAATGAATGTACCTGTATATAGAATGGAAAATAAAAAGGGTGACTTACCATTTGTTTGAACCTGTTCCCTTTTTGCTGCTTTGGTGTATCTGAGAGTTAAATGTACACCAATGTTGTACTGACTGTTATTAGAAATTATCAATCTTTTTTGGGGGGCCTTAACCGTTATGAGACGTGTCAAATGATATCCTTCAAAACAAACACATAATTTTCTGGTAACAACAAAAAATGATTTTTTGGAGCTATCTACAGGACAACCCTGGTGTTTTAATGTCTTACCGTCTGGTACAGAACACACATGTTCTAGGTTTGGGCTCGGGAGTGAGAAATCCACATAAGATCCAGTAATCCCTGCTGGAAAGTACGCATGTACGGATGTTGGACTGGAAACACCAGGCTTGGCTTTGTTTCAGATACTGCCTGAGTTCATCTGTGAGGAATGCACACTTGGTCATTGTGCTGGCAGGCTGCTGGGATCAGTAGAACTGTACCTCAACATGAGTCATCACCTGGACACGACAAAGTGTTTTGTGAATTAATTATTCTGACTTTGGATTGCCTGGACAGCACCACACTGCAAATGCCTATTAAAATTCTGTACCAATAAAATTGAGTAGCAGACTGCTAATTTTTATACTTAACATTTGCCCCCAAAAAACGAGTCCCCCCTCTGTAAATACATGGTCTTAACAGAATTTGAACTGTGGTCATTCTAGACTTGAAGCAATTTGGCAAAGTCAAACAGGAGAGGATTGGCAAACCACATTTCGTGGATCAGTTGCCACTAACAGCAACAGGGTGTGTTGATTCCTGGGCCAATTGAGTTAGTGGTTTGGCTGAAAAGAGGATTTTTTTAGCCAGATGAAACTGTCTTGCATACCAAACAGCCAAATGCTATACCTCTGTCTGTGGAGCTGCAGATTAAAATTTAAGTGCTGATTGAAACAAGACTGCGGTGTCTTTGTTTCTCCCCAACCCCCCTCCCCTTTTTTTGCTTTAACCCTTTCGAGACTTGATAATTGATATCTTTCAAAACATATGCTTCGTGCTTTGATCAACAAATAAAAGAATTTCTCTCCTATGCAATAGTACAACCACAACAACTGCTTGCATTTAAATAGTGTTTCACACGAGAAGAATGGCTCAAAATACTTGACAAATGTAGTGGAGCACAGAGCAGGGAATAAGAGGTTTAAAGATGTTGACCAAAGGGAAGATCAAAGAAAAGTTTTTTTTGTAGGAGAATTTTGAGGCAGGGCGAGTGGGCAGCGAGGCAAAGTGGTCTTTGAACAGTCTTCCAGGAAGGATGATTGAGGTCAGGACATTGAACTTATTAAAAACAATAGCTTTACGCTGTGATAGAAAGACTGTGAGGTTGTATTCTGGAAAGATGAGATCAGATGGGCTGAAGCGCCTTCTTCACCCAAAACGGATCTTGTGAAAAAGCATGGCACCTGAACGCTTTGGTTGCCAATCGGGCAGCAAAAGAAGTGGGGAGTGAGCAGTAAGACTAGAAGGTAGAGTGGTGGGTGCAGACTAGAATGAGGTTCTGGGGAAAGACCATGAGGTGGTACGAGCCCACAGAGAGAGGTAGGAAGCCCAGGACAAGGATCTTAAACTTGATCCTCAGTCATAATGGGAACTCATGGAGTTGGACAAGTGTGGGGTAATGGTTGTGTGGAGTCTCATATAAGAGAGCACTTGGTAGCATAGGTATAGATCTGTGGAGCTGGGCGGTGTGGGGGGGTGTTGAGAAAATAGATCATTCAGGATAAAGTTATTCTATAAGGTGATGATTTAAGAAATAGAATAACAGAACTTTATTGTCCATGAACATGTCATTTTTGTTTTTCCCATGCATAAATCCCCCCTTTTTAAAAAAAAAGATTTTATCAGGTTTAAATCTTCTTTAGCTGTATTTTCTGTTTGTGTTGATGCACAGCCTGCTGTAATCTGATCGGATGCCAGCACCATCCCCCCCACCCCTGAAAATTGGCTGTATTCCTTAATGACTTCACCTCTCCTGCTTCTCCTCTAAACCAATGCACAGTAGCATTTTTCTTCCTTTGATCAAAGCAAAAAGTAATAAGCTTTCTGTACTTTGAGGTATAAGGTTATCCTGTTATTTTGGATTGCCTACAAAATACAGCCATTACACTTTACACATCCTGTAAAATACATTGAGACGTCTGGCCGATGTTTTTGCATTTAAAATTTCAAGTTGTCTTCCATATTGGGAGAACTGGGTTTGACTTCTGATATTGCAGTAATAATACGTGAATCCGCTCATTTGCCTTGCAATGAAGTATCCTAAATGTTGTACTTCTAATTGCAGTGTTTAATGAAATGGGTGCAGGTTACATTCATACATGTTTTTTAAAAAAAGGTTTTAAAATCCTCTTTTGTCTATCTCTATCTCTACTTATCAGCGATAAATAACATGCATTCCTCTAAACAATGAACTTGAATTAAATGACAGTCCCATCTGAACTTCATTCACACTTGGACTGAAGGTGCATTCCCACTCCTCAAAGGAAGCATGTGTGTGCTGCACTCCTAAGGAAAGCTTTTGATCATTAAGAGAATAAGCGGCAATCATTACACAGACCCATTTGGAAGCAACTTTGTAAGGTTTGTGTTTGACTTCTTGAACCAATTTGATCCCGCCTCTCCCCTTATTATTATTTTCTATTCTTAACGTTTTGTGAAAAACCAAATATGAAATTGACTTTCTGAACAATGTCCAGAAACATGGAATTATGGGACTTTATTACAAAGTGTGCAATCTGTGAATTGCACGCATTTCATTTCACCCATTTCACTGAACACCATTTCTGGATATCACTCACATTTTATTACTTTATCACAAACATTTGTCAGAGGGCAGAGGTGGTCAAACAGCCGATACACATGCATGCAATACAATATGAATTGCGTACATTGCAAATAGGAAACATTTCTGGGCAAGTTTCTATCTATTGCACTAGAGGTGGAATTTAACAGTTTAACAGAGGCGGAATTTTGAAGCTCTCTGAGAAGCCGTCCGGTGTGGAGGGCGCTATATAAATCCATGTTGTTGCAACAGTGGGGTTGTGAGCATTGAAGTGATGGGAAAGTATGTCCACTCTTACCCGTATAGTATATTTCCTCTCAATCTCATTTTGGTCTCTATGGAGACATGCCCAGTGGGAATCCAGGTGCGTCCCTACAGAAGGCCAATTCAGTCCAAGCCTTAAGTTCACCACTTAAGAGAAGGACAGAGATCCGGGAGCAGGTCTACAGGTCATCCTCAGCCAGGGAGGATATATGTCCTGGGCTCATTTTGGGGGAAGGAGAGGAATGCTGGTTTGAAGATACGAGTGTACGTATATAAAAATAAGTTGGACTTGGCAAAAAAAATCTCTTTCTGTGATTTGCAAAGCTTCCATAAACACCACAAACCCACCTGGGCACAAACCTTATTAATCCTAATCTTGTAAATTTGCATTCATCGAAGAAATCTTTTGTGTTGGCAAGCTGTCTGTAAACAAAACAAAGTAGCTTAATTTTTAATTAAGCAGTCACTTTGTAATGAGTTTTTTTATATATATACTCTACTTGTACACTGTTTTGATTCAAGTTCCTTATGGAAGTGCAATTGATTGTGCGATGATTGGATCTTAAAATACTGAGCAATTAGCATCCATTTTGAAAACATTAAGGATTGAGTTTTATTTCCTGAGAAGCATCGCTAAATGGCATTATTGGCTTGCACTGTAGCACTAATAAGAGTCGCATAAACCCAGTGTAATCTCCCCAATTAACAGTTTCTGTTCCACTGTTTGTGGTGGAAGGGGGTGGAAGACAATAGAGCAAGGAAGGACATCCGGTAAATACTGCCTGATTAATTATTTGATCACTGACCACGTCTCTCAAAGCACCTCAAACCAGCTACTTTGTGCAGCAGTAATGCTGGGCATCACAGTGGCTTCAGTAAATTATTATCCTTCATTTTTCCACCCCTCAGTAGTAATCGGTACTTTTGAATGGTGTGGAAGGAAGGGAATACGTCAAAAATGAAAGTGTATGTGTTTAAACCTCCAATTGTGCATCTATTTCTTGTTGCTGCAAGGTGCATCCCCCTTCTTGGTATTTTAGATTAATATATGAAAATGGCTTATACTTATTGTAAGTGGATTGTCACATTTATGCAGTACAATTCAATACTGTGCTATGTGGATTGCAAGTTGGTTTGGCTATAAAGGATGTATCTTGAATTCTGCCTTTATTGGCTGCCTTTGTGAAGCATGGCTTAAGGTGGCTTTATTTGTATTTTACATTAAAGGCTCTGATTTCGGACTCTTGTAATATAAAAGTATTCTATGTCGCTGTGAAATTGCACAATAACAAATGGGTTTTAAAAGAGTCGGGAGCATGAATATGACAAGCTGATTTAAAAAAAATTAATAAATTGGTCCAAATTTTCAAATCGTACATGTGAATGCGACAGTATAATTTTTAATATTATAATGGTTTTTAATAAGCATTGTACTGTATAATGGTCCAAAATACCTTCTATCCAATCTTTGAAGTTTGAGATTAATTAAACCTGGACTGATTGAGATAAAATTCTATCCTCGGTTGCCTAAAAGTTTCCCAAGTCAGTGTGAACCTGGTGCTCTCACTTAAACAGTCCCGTGTGGCAAATAAAAGTCAAGCTGATTTGCACCAGGGGTGCTTTTTTGAGCTACGTTCAGCCATGCAAAGAGAAACCTTTATCTGCATCTAACTAAGGTATCTGTATTCATACCAAGAATATCTTGATTTTTTAAAAGATATAATTTCATGTTTTTTTTAATATACATTTTTATTTTAAAAAAAAATAAACCTATAATGTGATTGAATTGTATTCTCTTTCCTATGAAGGGCACTTGCAGTATATTCTGTGAAGCGCTTTGAGACGTCTCGAAGACATGTTAAGGCGCCACATCAAATGCAAGGATTATTGTTAGGTTAGTTTGCTTGCCTCTTGCAAAACATGGGCACAGGTTTTCCAATGGTACTTTTCTGCTTAACAATAATAATTTAATAATATGGAAAATAATAGTGCTTATGTTATAAAAATCCTGCTAATTGGCTATTTCCACTCTATCTTTGCATTTTATTTTCATCTTGACTCCCGTCTCCAAATTTATGGTCACATTTTCGATCAATTCCTCGTGGCTTCTGATACTGCTGACTAATGTTTGTGTTTGTGTCCAGGATAGAATTAAACGAGCAATAGTTGTGTTCCTTCCTTTCCCCTCCAAAAGAAACATTGGAATACAAAAGCTTTTCTTAAAAAAAAGTTTATACTGATTTTGAATGGCAGGGGGAGAAAAGGAGAGCAACATAAATACAGGCTACAGAGTGAATGCAAAGGGTTCCTCAATTTCACAGTGCATAATAGGAAATAATGTGCCTCCTTATCCTGCATGAAGGGGCTGTTATTGTGTGCCAATGAATGTTACAGAATACCACAGGAGTAGATGGGAGTGCACCCAATGAAAGCCCTTTGTGTGGGTGCTTCAACTGGGTTTTAACCACGTAACAACAGACGAAAGGAAAATAAAAGCTGCTGCCCACAAAGTTATAATCCGCTTTTGTTGTACCCTGAAAAACAGGAGGATGACATGCATAGTGCTGAACCAACGGTATTGAGGATCGCTGAGTTACAGTAATACCAAAATTGTTGATATTCAGCACATATTAACAAAATGTACTAACCGGTGGAACCATATTTAACCCCTTCTCATCAGCAACAAATCATTGGTTGGTTGGTTGGCTGGTTGGTTGGTTGAGTTCTCAAATTGGTTGAATGAGATATTAAACCAAGTTTGCCTGTTCAGATGGATGTCAAAAAATTCAATGGCACTAATCAAAGAGAAGAAGGTTTCTTCCGGATTCCTGTCCAACAATTACCCAAGTATAATTGGTCATTCTTCCCTTGACTGTTTGTGGGACGTTGCTGTGTGCAAAATGAAAGTACTATTACAATTGCAAGAACGGATGGATGAAGGACATTCAGTTTATTTGATCTTATCTTCAATTCATTACACTTGAATTTATGCTCATGTCATCAAGCCATCCTTTGTGACATCAGTACATATTAAAAACTGCTATTATCCAATCCATGGAAAAGAGAATGATGTTTAGGGGGTGTTATTTCTCACAAGCCAGTTCCCCTTCAGAACACGTATAAAGACAGACATGATCAAATTGATCCAGGAAGTGTAGGCTTTTTTAAATTGGATAGATGCAGCAGATGTCTTTATCAAAAGGCTGGTAAGTATATGTACTTACTATGTTACGCTGAGTGATCATTTATGATGCTGCATTGTTCGACATGTAGCAGTTCTACCACTGATGCAATTCAATGTGACAGGGAGAATAATAGTTTAGTGTATGTTTTTAATATTACTGAAAAGAATACAAAGTATTGCTTGAACCCTGTGCCAAGTTCAACAACTTGTATTAGGAGTCATTATAGGGAACTGTGACCATGCGACCTTTCTCAAGCACCGGCTTGTTCTGAAAATCCTCTGTACCTTATTGGTATGGCTTCTGTGGAAAGGTGCCCAAGTAGAGAAGGAACATTATATGCTCCATCCCGTGGCCGGCAGAGCCATCAAGAAGTGGCCACTGATACACTCTGTACCCACTGATGGCAATTAATTCTGTTGCAATAAGACTCCTCTATCGGATTAGCAAAGGATCAGAGGATTGGCTATGGATGAAGTATAAACCCAACAGTACTGACTGGTTACTACTGAGGACATCTGGTAAGAGCAAATATTGAGAAGTGTGATCTTATGGAATAATATGTTCTTGGATGACTGGGCTGTGGAGTGGAAGAGCATCAAGTGTGAGCAATTGTTAGGATCTGTTTTACTATGCAAGCCATCGATCAACAAGCTAACATGTGGCGTATTGTCTAAATTCAGTTAGCATCAGTTATTCAAGCATTCCTATATAATCACAAACAATACATCGTACTCAAGCTAGTGGCCATTCAGTGTAATTGTAGAATAACCTTGTACCATGAACGTGTGTGTCAAGTGATGTTGCTATTTAAACTAAGGTAAGATTATGTTTTTAGATTAGTTTTTTGTTTTAAAAAAGCTGCGAAGGCAGAAAGCTTTCTTTTAACTTCACTTATTCAATTGTTTTTTCTATTTTGGAGATTACTATGCGTGTCAATTTGGTTATTCCATAGATTTCTATATACGATAGAAGATTGGAAGGGCTGTCTCTTTCGAGAATGGTACCTATGAAACAAATCTTAGCTGATTGCATGAATTGACTGATAACAGTAAGTGTTGTAGTTCTAAAGTTCAGTTAAGTAGACCAGTGGAATGTAATAAGGATAGGACTGTCTTAAAAGGAAAGTTGAAGGTCATTAAATAAAAAGTGCATCTTGAACAGGCTTTCAGGATAATTATATTATCTAATCCACTAGGGCCAAACCTGATGTATAATGGCATTATGACTGTAAATAATGGATTTGTTTGCACTCTTTCCAGACTGAAGATGAGCCAAACAATTAATCGGCTTAACTTTTTGCTCTTGGTTGTCCTGTCTTTCTCTCTCTTCTACATCTTGTTTTTCCCACTCCTCCTAAAGGCATCAACTCACGTTGGTGCACGGTTTCACAAGCTCCGTCTGCCCTTGGATAGTTCATCCAAGTGCATTCTTCACGTGTGAAGTCTCAGTCTGCATTGGGCTATTCGACCATGGGGCAAAATTCATAGCCAGAGCTGATCCTGCTATCATCCAATTCCACACATTTGCACTTTCCAGCAGTGGTCACTTGATAGCCATTGGGAGGAGGAACCTTGGCATTATTCTCTCTCTTCTGACTGCCCAGTGCAATGAACTCAATTGTAGCACCCCTTTTGACATTCTGTCTCATGTTGGATGACGGTACAAAGGTTTGAACCTGGGCCCCTATGTGCCTGTATAATTCCCTTTTATGCTAACCAATGACTTTGCCACCTGAGCCAGCAAGACAGTCTGCCCTACCTTTGTGTTTAGCAAACCATGTGAATGTATGCTTGTGTATTGCTGTGTAACAATGAATCTGAAGGCTGCAGTACAGTAGTAAGTAGTGTTAAGCTGTACTCGCTTACCTGGCTTTAAATCCCATTCATAGCAATTACAGATATGAAAGATTTGTCTGCATATTAACAGAAGCTTCTTTTATACCATGGGTACTATCAGTATGTGTTGCGTGATCGGGATTAATTTCCTGCGTCAGAAGCAGTTCAGAAGTGGGGGCGTTCGGAGGTGTAGGAGGAGAGAAGAGTGGATTTGTTAGATTATTTGTCAAAATATGTCTGCGTGTCCTTTTTTAAATAACTGAGTAGATAACCATTTTTCTTCACAGAGATTATAATCTGAAATAATTTTGTTTGCATAACCTGTTTGTAGTTAGGGTGTATTGCTATTCGGCAAAAATAATAATTGATTAATAATACTTTGCTCATAATCTGGCTTGAAGCTGAGAACTGGATTCGAAGATTCTTATTCCAGCTCCATCTTGATTTTCCTGTGACTGGATCTCCACCACTTCTTGCCACATTTACTTCTTTTCCGGTGACACCCATTTGCATTTAATCTGTACAGCTATTTGGGACGCTTGCTGTTTCCTGCTTGCGAGGAATGTACCTGATCAAGGTTTGAGGCATCTGGAATGCCTTGTGGCGGAAAACTGAGTTTGGAATGTGTGTAGTTGCACAAAATTGGATAGATATTTTTGGTAGTTTTTTGAATGGTCACATTTCAGGCTATCAAAATAAACACTGGAGGTTTTTTTTAGCTAATGTAATTGTGCGATGCTTCAAATGAAAAGCTTATCTATTGTGGCTGGATTATGAAAAGAGGGCTCAAGGTCATCTTATGTTTTGAGATATCTTCTGCTCAACAACAAAACGGAAGGCTGACTAAATTAAGCTGCTTCCCACAAACTCCATGATACTTTTTTTAAAATGAATCCAGTAGTGATTATAAAAACAAGATTCATCCCCAGGAGTTTAGATGATTGTTGCAAGCCACCAATTTGTCATCTGAATTCCTTCATGAAGATAACTAGGCAGTGTGTACTGTAACCTACAAACCATCTGACCCTTCAATTAGATTTTATAATAATCCTTGCATTTGATTTGTCTTGCTATCACCCCATACAATCAATTCTATGTTTAGAATTGTTAAAGAGACAAACATCCATCCAAAACAAATTAGATAGATTTCTGCTAGAAAATAATATCTGGGGATACATTATGTAGTTTGGGACATGACGTGTCAAGTGACTGCCAGGATTGTGGAAGGTGAACTAGATTGACCTTGGTCTTCCTTTGCCAGCATATTCTTATGATCTTTTTATGTTGTTCACAATTGCCTTCCGTGTTTCACCCACAAAATCTACACTAAATTCACTTTACAGCATACTCTGTGAAGCGCTTTGAGACGTCGATAAGATGTGAAAAGCGCAATATCAAAATGCAAGTATTATTATTATGTCTCGGGAAGATGTGACAAGGCACTAAATCAAATGCAAGGATTATTGTATTATTATTTTAAAACCAAGGCTTGTTTTTGTTTTGATTTTGCTCCCCATGACTAGCGATGTCGTTGCCCTTGCTATTGCTCCAGCATCACTGAACATACCTGACAATGCAGCAGCCTCGGGTTTAGGTCTCAGATTCATGCTGATGTAATTATTCCATCTCAGTATAAGGTAGTACCAGATTTATTATTGTCAGCCACTTGTTAATTTCCTGTAGCTATGAAAAACCTGTGAACAAGCAGGCATATTGTATACATGCACAGACCTGGGCATTTATGGGCATGCCCACAAGGTTATTATAGTACAAAAAGTGTTCGGTGCCATGTGTGAGTCCGGTAGAGTTGGGGAGTGCTCTTGCCCGCTGGGCTGTTGCTGGGTAGGAAGGCTGAGCCCTACAGCAGGCTCTGAAGCTCACAATCAAACCAGAGAGTGGAGTACTGAGGGGGGTCACTGTGTAGTTTGAGGTTTGACGAGATTTCTAAATCAAAGTGCTGCTCTGTGCCTGGTCTGGTGGTTGAGACAGATGTCAAAACACCAATTGGACTGTGTTGCAGAGGCGCAGAAAGTTCCTGGCTTCTGTTCCTCACTCAATCCAATTCACGCCAAAAATAGTTTGCATGGTTGTTCAACCCATCGCAGCTTGTGACATGGTCCTGACACAGATAAGCTGTGGTGTTTGCCTATGTACAGCCTTGGGATGTCCCCCCGACATGAAAGGCGCTTATACAAATGTAGTTTTGTTGTTGTTGTTGCACATAGGCCATTGCACTTCAGCAACAGTACTTTGTGTTAAGTAGCTTGGGCGCAGCTCTTATGAGAACAACAATGTTATTATCTCTGCAACCTGGGGGCTGCTTAATCCCTGTTGACAACAGTAACATGGCTACTGAAGGTACCCTTTTTTAGCTTCCAGCTCCTGGCAGACTAATCCCAGCCATTCAGGCCACTGGCGTGTTCACTTCTTTGCTGTCATGAATACAACATTCTCTGGCCATGACAGTGGCCAGACACGTAAGCCATGGTTTGTTCTTCTGTTTAGCTCCTGTGGAATTTGCCCCAACAGCATAAAACAGGATTTCTCAGTATTTATAACGTTTCTGCACTGCAATTGTGGTCTGAAACAACTCATCTACACACACCACTGAGTTCTAGAATAAAGCGTGAATACTGGGAGGGTTTTTTTCGGAAGGGAGGAGGAGGAGCAGAAAAAGTGAATGAGAGATTGAAGACTCTTATGCTTTCTGCTTGATTAGCATTGTGCGTTTATTATTCCTTAACTAGATTTCTGACTCTTTAAGCTTGCATATTCATCCCTAGCTCCATTTGAATTCCCCCCCTCTGCTGCTGCAAATGCAAAATCAGATTATTATTTTTGCTTTCATTCGTATGCGTTTATTTTATCTAGAAGAAAATTGTATTTGCATATTTAAAACTGCCTAAAGGGTTGTGTGCTTTTTGCTGTCCTGTTTTGGGGCTGATTTAGATTTTGTATGGCAACTGCCGGAGTTGATTTGTTTCATGTGTGAACACAGCCAGACTTGAAGCTGTTGTGGTTGTGTGTGTGTGTACTTGTTTGGTATACAGTATATGCATGTGGCTGGACTGTGTCATTTTATTTAGCACTGAATTTTTATTGTCCATTTAAATTACCAATATTTAATTATAATAAGTGAATTAAAAAAGATGTTTTGCTCTACTTTAGTTTTTTCTTTTTAAATGAATCTTGGGAGAATGTACATTGCAGTAAACTGATACACATCACTGTTACATTAAAGTAAACTAGTAGTTTAGTAGTTAATTTCTAGTGTAACTGTGTTATTTAGTAGTTAATTTATTTTTGCATTGGTGCTTTGGGATTTTTTTTGCATTAAATGGGAATGCTGATGACCTCTGAGTGGTGGGAACTGGCTCAGAGACATTGAGCCTGATGATATCGGGGAGGCAAATTAATCAGTAGAAAGTCATTAACCCATGGGTGCTTTAGCTTCAACTGTGTGTTAATGCAGCTCTCTTCAAGTATCTGTCTGGCTCAGTAACTCCTCCAGTGCAGATTTCCCAATGCTGTTGACAGGAGTTTGTAGCTGGAGGAAGGTTGATCATACACTGAAGCACAGAACCACAGAAAATACATGTGCATTGGATCAAAGCCTCGAGAGCTGTGCAAAGTTGTAAAGTCGATTGTTAATACTGTTAACATCACTAGTTGCTTGTTTCCTGTTAGATTCTGCCAAGGTGCAGTTTAAATGTAGTGCCGGCAGACCCTCACAGGGGTATGTAATGAGGTAAATTCAAGGGGCTTTTTATCAGTTTCTATGAAGAACATAATTGAAGATTTTGAAAATTGAGGACTTCACAGCGTTGGAAACTTCTAGGAAGAAATTCCATCAATGTGTATAAAATTGCATTTAACATTTTACGCTTAACAACAACAACAACAACTTTGTTTTATATAGCGCCCTCCATGCCGGACAGGGTCTTGTGGGATAGATGAGAGTAAACCCAGCCAGTGACTTCAAAAGGAACCCAAGAATATAGGACCAGGTGGCGGCAATGCAAATGAACTAAAAGTACATGTTAGGACCGATGTCAGGAAAATAACATGTCAGATTGTTTTTTAAACTAATTGTTGGAAGGTGAACTTCATTCCCCACTCTTTCGCTTGTCCCTTTTCCCATTCGAAGGGAACACCTGTTCTCTGCTCAACTTTGCCTTCACTGTCCAGCCTAGGAACAGGCTGACCAGCTCTATGGAAAATAGTGCAAGACACATGAAAGGGATAAGATTTGTATTGAAAGCATATTTTTGTCGTAACAGTGAAGATAAAACTCTTAGTCATAAATTAACTTCTTCATAATAAATGAGAAAAAAAAAGTTCTTTACACCTGGAATAATTAAAGAAGGGGTTGGATAGGTAACTTCCTGGTAATTAATTAAATTGTCACGCAGGTTACCCAGGATGGTGCAATACTCAATCCTTTGTTTATGAAAATGTCACATACAGCCTTCAGACCGACCGGGATGCCTTGTAATGTGCTATAACTTTGCTCGCTGTTTGACAGTATTAGATTACTGCCTTGTAATCACTCTCGCGTATCCGTTCTCTCTCCATTTCTAAATCGTGTGACGAAGCTGCTTGATGGAAATCCTGGCCGCCTGCAGGGGTATGGCCATGGTGGATTACAAAATGCAGCTTTCCTCATCTCAGCTGACGGGCACCGCAAAAGGCCACAAGGCATTTGATCGATTGATTTCTCTCCTTCCTCTAGCTGCAGCCTGGGCTTGTGGTCATTAGTCAAAGGTTGCACACAATGGGAGGAAGTCAGTCCTTGACCCAGACTGACAGGTCACTTGGGAATTTTGTTGCAGATAGCTGGTTAGGTCTTTTTTTAAAAAAAATTAGATTTGTGAAAGGGGGTGGTGGGGCGGAGGGTTGTGGGTGAGAGAAGAAATGTCAGCAAACTAAAATAGATATTTATTCAGTTCAGTTCTGAAATTCAATGTTCATTCTCAAGTCAGTGCAAGCTATCTAGTACTCCTGGAGATTGGAGTTAGGACCAGGTCCTCCTGATGCCTATCACATTAGTGATGAAGGTATGTAAAGTGGGTCAGTTCACAAGATGTATGATGTTGGTGCAGGGATTACCTTTGCGTGCACTAACTGAATATTGTGCAGGCAGATGGTAAAAATGAAGTCACGAATGTGCAAGTTGCTTTTGCCTTGAGGTCCTCTCTTTTACCTGGAGCGTGAACCCTGTGCACAAAATTGCATTGTGGCTGACTGCAGTTTCCTGTATTAGGTATATACAGGTTAATCTAACTGCTGATGCCACTACAGTTTGTATTTTTGAATCCATCAGAGCATAAGCAAGCTCTCTAGTGATGCTTACTTTACTGTGGGACAGTTTGGTCGGCCTTCTTGTATAAACTAGGCCGAAAGTAGCAACATTGAGTCTCGTGTGCCCTCAATCTTCCCTAAAAGCATTACATAGAATTATAGCGTGGTAACTCTTGTCTCTTTATGTTAAAACATACAACAACAACAACAACAAAATTGCATTGGTGTAGCTCCTTTCTTGTTGGGAGGACATCCCAAGGCACTGAGAGGGCATAGTCCAGAGGGGTGAACTGCTGACTCCCAAGAACCTAATTTGTTTTCTGAAAAGTACATTATTTCAGGAAATCCTGCCCTGTTGCACGTAAAGGGACAATGCGCTTAATCGGTATAAGCACAAGAGCAGCTGGATCGGGGTTAAGGAGTAATTTATGCTAAAATTTTCCATTTGCATGAGTGTTTCTGTGACCTCTCGCATCAAAGTGGATTTTATATTGAGACTTTTACTGGTCCAATGTTCCAAAACCAATGTATCTTTGAGTGCAAGTGTCCTTTTCGTTGGTGACTCTGGCTGATTTCAACCAGCTGTGGAGAAGTGCTGCTGGCAACAAGAGCTCAGAAGTGGAATAAAACAGTTTTGTGTTACAATATTATATTTATATTACTGTATATATCTGGAAGCAACCTTGAAGTGATTTCTAGTTGTAATTTCCACTCTTTGAGTTCAGAAATGGTATGAAGCATGAGTAGTTTTCACTATCCTGGATGAGAATGACCTCTGGAACATCAGGGACATGTGGCCTGGCTACTCCGTATAACATCATGAATAGAGCTACATTTAAATGAACACTCTGGGCATTGATTGACCTTATCTGTGAGTGTCCGTGTGAAAAAACTGCACTCGAGCCCATTTTGTTTATGATGTCTTTTTGTTGTACTGTGATAGCATTTCAGAACTGAAATGTGATGTTGCCTCAGATCCCAGGACTATCACTTGTACCCTCGCTTCAATGGTACAATGCCAGCTGACACTTGGATGAGTTTCTTCTTTGTTGGATATTGTTGAAAGTAATGAGGAAATGCATGAAAGTATAAGAATTTGGTGGTTGGAAGTATTTTAGAAGCGATGCTCCGTTATTGTGTAAGTATTGCCTGATTCTGCTGTGTATTCGGACTTGGATAAGACACTTTGCACAATAATGTCAAGAGTAGTTCTTCAGTTGGGATTTGAAAGCAGAGAGAGAGGCAATGGTGAGGTGGAGGGATTTCAGGAGAGAGATCCAGAGAGTGTGGGCAAAGCGCTTCACATTATTGGGAGGGTGTGAATCATAGAATTATACAACACAGAAGGAGGCCATTCAGCCCATCTTGTCTGTGCTGGCTTCATGGAAAGAGCTCTCCAAATCCATCCCACTCCCCTGCGCTCTCCCCATAGCCCTGCAAATAGTGTGCTTGAAGTGGTCCGGAGTCAGCCAAGTGAACCACCGCCTTGTATGTAAAGTGGCCTCTGCATTCTCAGCCTTTTGGACGCAGCAGTTCTGCTGTTGGTTAGGATGAGTTGGAGGTCACCAGCTTTGGGGGTAGTCAGTGAGGCCACTTCCTTTGCTACTGAAAGGAAGTTCAGATTGTCTGGGGTTGAGAAGCAGCTGTGGTTACACAGGAAGGCCTTAAGCCAAAGCCATTCTTGGAGAATGCAACTGATAAAAGGGTTTCCAAACATTTCTCTCTCTCTCTCTCTTAGAAGTTTCAGTTTGCAAAGAGAACATGTGCTAAAAATAAATCATTTTGCTCAGGGATTTATTTTTATTGTGCTTTTTGAGATTTGTTTTCAGTGGTTGCCCGGGGTGCTTTTGGTGCTGTTGTACACAAGATCAGGTTTGCTTTATGAACATTTTTTAAAAAATGGGTGGGTGGGGGGTGTATTTTAGCAGTTGTGTGTGCTAGGAAATAGTGAGATTAATTCAGGTGTTGAACAGATGCTGTACCTTCAAACAAAGGGTTTTGCATCTCCCGAGGTCATCAAGTTGCCCGATTTTTTTTTCTTCAAAATTACTTTTTCGAAGGTCCGTGAGATATCTGGATTGAGTCAGGAGCAAGTGTAATACAGTTGAATCTTGAAAAATGCGTTTTGCCAAGAAATGTTGCACTTGGCTGAGGATGTCTATTAACTCTGGATAAAAATAGCTACTTTGCAGATTTTTGTACCGTAGCATATGTTGTCATTCAGCAATTCAATTTAAGTCCTGTCCAAAAGAGAATTCTATAAAAAAATATTCCTGTAAAAAGTAAATTGGACATCAGAAATGTGCTGCTCTATCGGTCTTAAGAGTTAATAGTTCATTCATCTGTGTATGTCTGTCCAGCGCCTTGGAATGTCCTCAAGACATGAAAGGCGCTCTATAAATGTTGTTGTTGTTGTAGTACAGGTACCTTGATGTTGTCTTCCTCCGGTTCCTCCCCCCCACTCCTCATGTTATGATATAGTTTGGGTGCTCCCTCGACAACCGTGAAACTCACACATCCAGGGTTTGCTAAATGCGACAACCCTCGCTAACCACGGCAATGGTTATTGCTTAACCCTTGCTTATCCACGGGTTTTAACACTAACACTAGCGTTTGGTGCTAGGACCCAGTTGCATCAACCAGCTTTGTGCTAGCGTCTGGCGCTAGGACCCAGTTGCGATGTCGCAATCAACCAGCGAGACGTCGCTTCTCTTTTAGAATTAAGGTAAATCTCCGTTGATTTCTCTCTCTCTCCCTCTCTGTGTCTCTCTGTGTCTGCAAATCCTGGCAGCCAATGCTTCCAAACATATCACCCACCACACCACCTTCTCCATTGATTTTTCTCTCTCTCTCTCTCTCTCTCTCTCTCTCTCTCTCTCTCTCTCTCTCTCTCTCTCTCTGTGTCTGTGTGTAGATCAGTCAGTCAGACAGCCTCGACAGCCTCGCGGATTGCTGCAGATCCTGGCAGCCAATGCTCCCAAACTTACTCCCCCTCTCCCCATGTATGTTATAATTGTGTTTGTGTTTTTTTATATATAATTCTACGAAACGCGAACTTACTCCCCCTATCCCCATGTTTCCCATAGGGCCCTGCCTTTTCCGACTGAAAAAGCAAAGGTACTCCCCCTATCCCCATGTTTCCCATTGGGCCTGTATTTTCCAACTGCGGTTTTACCAACCACGGAGGTTTTCAGGAACGTATCCCCCACAGTTGGGGAGGGGTACCTGTACTTGTACATCATTAGGCTGAAAGCAGTTTACACTTTGGCAAGAATTGTTTTCGCAACCTCTACGTCTTTCATCAAACTTTTAGTCTGGCGACGGAATAAAATGAGGATTGTATTTGTGTATTCACACCTCAGCAAAGACTTGTGGACTCTCAAATATTTAATTAGTTTGCTTTTTAATTGAATTGTGCAGTGTGATTTCCTCTCCCGTTCATTCTTTTTTTTAAAAAAAGACTAAATAAAATGAAATGAACCTCGTCAGCAAACATCCAGAACAAAATCAAATCTTGAGGCATGTTTGGGAGATCATTTCCATTTTTCCCTATTTACCTGAGATTTTCATTAAATAATAATCCTTGCATTTGAAATAGCACTTTTCACATTGAGAGTATGTTTGAGAGATCTCACAAGGTTTACTGTAATACACAGTGAAAGCATTTTGCAGCCAATTTGCCCACAACATTGTCCAGCCAGCAGCCATGAAGTGAATGATCAATTTTATCTGAGAAATTATTGGACAGGACACTAAAAGCAGTGTCTTTTTCTGAATCGTGCCATGGGATCTTAAACCAGGCGGACAAAACCTTGGCTTAATGTTTTATCTGAAGCATGGCATCCTTAACAATACAGCACTGCCCTGGAATGTAAATCTATGGTGTTACAATATCCTTTCTGTAATATAGCCCAGAACTGCACACAATAGTCCAAATATGGTCAACCAAAATACGGTATAATATAAATTTAATATACCTATTTGGGGATTTTATTCCTCTGGACATAAAGCAAACAATGCCAACAAACCATCTTATTTGCATTCTTCATGACCTTATTCTACCCCGTGCTACTACTTTTAATGCCTTGTGAATCTGGATCCCTTTATTCAAAAGAGATCCAACCTTAAAAAATGAGATATGTGACAAACACAGAGGAGGGGGTCATTGGGTGATGAATAAAGACTAGCAGTTTTATTCTCCGTGTTTGCATGAAACGTGTAAAGAGGCATCTGCTGGTGATAGGGTGAAGGATTGATTGTCCATTTCTAAACTGTGCCCACTTTTGATTCACAAAATAGTACGGTTTCCTTTTAGATCGTTGCTCTCAAACAAAATCTAGCACTGTTCTATACCAGACATATTTAGAACTTGAGTAGAGCTCTGCCAGCGAAGGTTAGAACTACACTGTAACCTCCACCTCTAGAAATATCATCACCCAATATACCTAGGTGAGCTTTTATTCTCTCTTCACAAATCAATGAGCTGTGGTCCAGACAGACTCATTTTGGAGGCACCAGTTGAATATTTTCCCCCGTTACCAGCTGATTCTTCCTCCCGCCCCCGACTGTTCACTGTATGGGAGGCGTTGTTGTGTCTTCATACCTCTATTGTTTGAGGTCAGTAGCATTGCAAAATATCTTCTGCTCATGGTTTATTGGTCTATTTCCAAATATACTAAATGCTATCTTATCAGCAAATTATACTTTTAAGACTATTGCAAATACCTTTGAACAAGCTTTTGCTCCTATGGCAGTTTTCTTCATTTCTGTGCCAGTATCAATACTACTGTTTCCACATTGAACCAGAGGATGACTCCAAATGGACGCCAATCAATGCATCAACAGGAGGCTGGAGAGAGATTGTGAGGCTAGGCTAGTGCTGTGAGGGTGACACGTTTAATTGGGAAGCATCCTATGAGTCTACGGTTGTGAAAGCAGCTTGATTATTTATTATGTAGAAGCAGCACAACAGTCAAAGAATGTTGACCATATCGAAGCTTGGCTCTGAATCTGGAGTTGTTGCTGGTCCTTCATCTATTTTGGGGGGAGACTGTCAATTTAGTGGCGAATCTCGTATTGCAGACCTTGTGCCCACTAGGTCACAAATTGGGTCCAGTTTCCTGAAACTCATTTGTTTGCAGACGTCTACATCTGGCAGAGAAGGGAGCATTCAAAGTCATGAAAGGACCATTGCGTCGCAGTCTGCCAGATAGAATTTGTGTCGCTCTCGATGGTAGATACGAGTTTACACTGCGGTATTGGATAAAAAGCAGCAATAGTATTGCTTTCACTGGACAAATGGGTAGGTCCAGTTGATGTACACGTCAACGGGCATTTAGGTGGCCTCCAGACCCGATTTCAATTAGGTCTTGCAGATTTACTTGGAACAAATGTGGATTGAATTCAATTATATTCCCTAATGCTGTTAAATGTAGATATATTGTAAAATGCCTGGAGGGATAAGCATATGCTAGGGAACAAAGGAATTATAAAAATAGCTCATCTGTGTTTTTTATATACAGTATTACTTTTCCATATCCCTTTACAATAGGAAACACTGGTGGATGGTCCTGATCTGGTGAAGAGCAGCTGAGAGAATGCCGGAAATAGCATTAATGGTTAATATACAGTACTTGCTCTCTCGCGGTCTCTCTCTCTTTCTAACTCACACACTCTCTCTCTCTTACTCACTAACCATTGAGGTAGTGCTATCATTTCACTAGTTGTGTTTATTATCTGTCTTCTCGATCTTTAGCAATTGTTTTAATGTGCAGTATGTCTACGGAAAATCAGTTCCAAACATGTTGATGCAAGACTACAAACACAGCATTGGAGAGACTCTAGAAACCACAGGGAAGCTTCACTGGGACAAAGGAATTGGTGGTATCAGACTAGCTATTTATACTTTAAAAATGCAACTGTATTGTATAGTCCTCGGATACATTATTAATGAAGCATTTAACAATTAAGATAAATTAATCTGCTCTTGAGGGTGTTTGTTCAGGTAAGATGGCTTATTAGCATATCTGATGGATCTGCTGCCAGGTGCTGATTAAACTGCTCGTCCTTTTCCATTCTCTCCCGGGAAAAATGAATAAAATGTGACGCAACAGCACAATTTTAATTTTGGGAGTTTTATTGAAAAGGCATTGTCTGACCTTTCTGGGTTTTGGCATTAATCAACTTCATCCTGTTTAAAGTTGCACTGTCTCTTTTCTTTCCTTTCTTCCTCCCAGTGCCTCTGCCACACACGCCCATTAAAACTGATCTCTTTAAAGACGTGCATTTTGTTGAATGCAGTTTTCGGTTTTTGTAATTATTTCTCGACATTCAGTTATTGAAATGATGCAGTAGTAGGAAGCCTTTTAATTGGAATAAGCCCCTGCCACAAATCAGGCTTTCCTTTTTTTAATCCAAACATTCCTGCAACTCCCTTGGCTGGCTGGTAGTGTAATTTTGTCTCTATGAATGAAGATCCAGTTTTCAAGATCCCAGTTCTGTATTTGAAATTCCTTTATCGAAATTATGCTTTTTTTCTACTCTCTGATGAATTGACTCACTGAGTGAGATTATATCTTGAGCAGATAATGTGACAACGACGAGGAGCGGGTTGGGGGGGTGGGGGATGGTGGATGAAGTCAAGCAAAATCAGCAGAAAGCATTTGCGAAGGCAGTGGAAAGTTGGCATCCATCTGGCAAGGCAAATGAAAGTGTTTTTATAACCTAGATATAAATGTCAGGATATGTAACTTGATTGCCATAAATCGCATGGAAACCGTACTACGGTTGGGTCCAAACCGGTTGAAAATATTCCTGGTTGATCTGGAACAATTTTTAATTGATGCATGGTATTGATTTAGCAATACCTGTACCTGTATTTATCAAGTGTTCGATGAAGGGCAAAACAAATTGTGTGTGTGTGTGTTGGAGGATGAAGAGAGAGGGGAAACAAACGTTTGACTGTGTTTTAGATGGCAAGAAAAAACAATCTGTCACATGTGATTACAATAGCCGGGACAGAAGTCTGCATGTAGATTGGCACAGGGCCATTAAACACAAAACTATTTCTTGATCCAAGGATCAGTTGTGTATTTATTTACCAATAGAATGGACACAATGTGTGAAAGCTGAATTGGTGTGGTTTGCAGAGAGATTCCCATTGACGGACTGGCATACTGGACTAAAGAAACCTATTTCATCTTAGGTTTGCTTCATTACTTTATGCTTTGTTCAGGATCTCTGAACTGTCAGGTAAGTGTAACCAAATAGCCATTCCCTATAGTGCAGCACATTTATCATTCATTCAACCATTCAATCTAATTTAGTTTTCTTAAATTGTACAGGATTGGTTATTGATGAGGCTTCTAAAATGCACTGCGGCTTCTCTAGCTATACCAGTGGAGTAAATGTACTTAGCATAATGAGTAAGAATAGGAAAACTTTTAGTGTTTTATGCTTGAACCAGTAATGCTATGCAATGGAGGTTTGCTCCACTGGGATTTGTTTTAAACAGTGGGAACAACTGGGAAGTGGTTTTATCCACTGGGACACCACTTAGAGCAGAATATTACTTGGATTAGATGTGTATTTATCTGCAGTTGAATACTTATTGTATATTTGTTTGCCGACAATGCTGGTGAATTAACCTTGTACATTTGGGATGTCCTCCTGACGTGAAAGGCGCTTTACAAGTGTCATTTTGTTGTTGTACATTGAATGTGTCATCAGTGGAAAAACACAAAAGTCTAAGGTGGTTCACCCTGCAATAAATTTTGACTAATTTATTTTCTGTTGTCTCTAGTTGATTGGTTGAAGTGTCAGAGTTCTTAGTGTTGATGGACAAGGCTTGAATTTTGCCCTACATGTTGAATGGAGTATTTATTCAGTGCGGTTTCAGACCGGAAACTAATCGACTGTCATAGAAATTACTGATTTCTACGTCTTTTGGCAGTAGTCCAGGATTTTGTTGTGACTTCACCCAAATATAGATTTGAAGCAGCCATAGCTATTCTGAATTGTTTCTTTGCTACACACATACGTGTATGCAATAGGGAACGGCGATATGGGAATTTTCCGGATATGGATATATCGGTTGGCTCATATCGAGATATACCGATATTTTCAGTTTTTCGTACTGCGCATGCGCGCGCGCATCGGAGTGCGCGCGCATTCCGGGTGCGCGCGCATTCGGGGCCTATCTTCTCAGGAGGTAAATATATTTCTCTCTCTATGTCTCTCACTCTCTGTATCTCTTGTGTTTTTCTGTCTGTGTCTCTCTATGTCTCTCTCCCTCTCTCCTCTCTCACATCCCCCCCCATCTCTATCTATCTGTATATTATCACATCCACCCCGTCTTTCTCCCCCCACCCCTTGCATACCTGTATATTGTATTCGAGGACTATGAATACAAGATGGCGGCTTTGCACCTCGGTCTGTGCATTGTGTATAGAGATGAGCATTCTGGGTCTTGTAGTTGATTGTGCTCGCATCCCGATTTTTTACCTCGATATACCGTTTTTCGATATATCGGTATTTTTAAAATGTCTATCGGCATATCGATATGAAAATCATATCGGGTTTTAGCGATATACCGATATATCGCCGTTCCCTAGTATGCGATATGCGATTTGCATTACTTCATCAATGACGTTTGGTAGGGGAAGTTTAAAAGGCTACGGGGATATAATGTCTTTTGATTAGTATTGAAGTACAGACCTAACCTGGCCTAATTTAATACTTGTTACTCGATTGCACTGCAATTAAAAAAAAATTCTACACATTTGTCAGTGGTCATGCTGTTCCCGGGTCAGATATAAGATTCAGTAAACCTTGCTGCAGATTGCCACAACACATGTACTGTACCTTAGTCGGTGTCAAACAACCACTTACACAAACACTATAGCAGAAATTGCCAACTTCTCTTATAGCCATGTCTCTTCGTTTTCGGCCTGTTTGAATATGTGCTGAATTCTGAGCAGCTTAGTTGTGGGGGATAGCATATAATATAGGGAACCTGTGTTAATAATGTTGAAGTAATGCATATTGAAATATGAAATGCATGTATATTAAAGGAGCATCAATTAGCATAGCTAAGAGTGATTGATAATTCACAAACTTTTTCAATCAAATGTGATGCTGATTTGACCTTGTCCTGGTTAGCATGAATTGTAGCTGAACCATCACTTTTGGGCTGATGTTTATGGTATTTTACTGCAAATCACTTTAGTTTGGTCTTTAATGTCGCACATAGGCTGCAAGAAATCGTTTGTTGGTGTTCTGAAAGGCTGAGATCAATTGGGCCAAAGGATCTCAATCGTCCAAACCTCTTGTGATCTTGTGGAGTTTTGCATGATTACTTTAGGGGATCGGGGAGCATTTATGCAAAATGTTATCTCGGGAGGTTAAGTAAGTGGGGTAGATGTTACGATGGGATAGATCTGGATCTGTGGAAGGAGCAGTTTTTTTAATGGACCAAATAGCCTTTTCTTATTCTGACTTTTGTTCTAACCTCATTTCACATAGAACTGCTTTATAAATAAATAATCCTTACATTTGATATAGCACCTTCATGACATTGTCAGTGTTTGAAAGCCCTTCACAGCATTTACTGTAGAGTGTAGCGACTCTGTATTTTGTAGATGTGTGCAGCATCCTGTTTACTCACAGCAATATCCCATCAACAGCTGTAAAGTGGGGGACAATTCTTTTTATTTGGAAAATTGTTGACCAGAAACTCCCTTCTCTATTGGAATGGCATAGGGGATCTTTAATGTCCACCAAAACAGGCAGATGGTAACTTGGTTTAACGTCACATCCAAAGAACAATGCAGGGTTCACAAAGGACTATTTATTTGAGCAGACTGCAGAAATTCAAACTCCGTAGTTCCTGAAATTGAAGCATCTAATCTTGCTGGGTTTACATAGTTATGCTACATTCTTTAAGCAGAATCTCTTCACCTGTGGAAAATTATAGGTTCTGTTTCAGTGCAGGAAGTGAGTAATGGATTTTGAACCTAATTAATGGGAAATGGTTGAGCTAGCTACACTTTATTGCAGGTGTATGTTAGTATCAAGTCTATACCAATAGGTGAGAGTGATAATGAGACTGTTCAACAATAATAAATAAACCTTGCATTTGATATAGCACCTTATCACGTCACCTGGATGTCTCAAAAGTGCTTCACATGATCTATTGTGAAGGTGGATTGACTGCATTTATGGGCAAACATGGCAGCCAATTTGCACGCAGCACAGTTCCACAAGCAGCCATGAAGTGAATGACCAATTATATTTGGGGGATTGTTGGGGGTTCAGGGGGTTCAGGAGAAACTCCCATCTCCTTTCAAATAATGTCAAGGGATACATTCAGCTGAACAGGCAGACAGGACCTCAGTTTAACATCTCTTCTGAAGGATGAAACCTCCAACAATGCAGCTTTGCCCCCCCCCCCCCCTAGCAGCAAGGACAAGGGAGTGTCCGGCCTAGACTGTGTGAATTCAAGTCCTAACATGGAGCTTGAACCCACAACCTTCTGACCCAGAGGTAAGAATGCTGCCAATTGAGCCAACCGACACTGTCCTTTCCTCTTTATTGAGATTATTATTACCTTTCCTGTGACCCAATATTTTGGAAAGAGGTTTATGAAAACTAAAGTCAGCTGGGTGAAAACCTTTGCCATCTAAATAGCTAGATAGAAAAAAGCTAGATAGAAAATAGAACCATCTGGGTATGTGTTACGCAGATGAGGCTGGTGTAAACAGTACAGTAATTAGATTGTTGATCCTTAATGAATCTGGCTTAGAATGCTGTAAAAACCACTCTCTTGTACAAAACCCATTGGATATCACCATCACTGTCCAGTACTTGGCATGTCCAAAGGGTTCATGATGCCATGAATGCATCCTTTATTCTGAACACCCATACCCTCCTCCCATCCAAATAGAGTTAAATACCAAAAATCAAAATCATCGATACAGACTTGAGGGGTGATGTGGTCGATGGAACAGTTTTATAATAAAATAACTCGTGCTGAAATATCTTGAGCATTTCTTATGTGAGTGATTGGTCTTACTGTGGTTTAATCTCCTCTGAAGACCCATGTAATTGAGCCTGAGGGAAGGAGATTTGTTTTTGTGAGAAGGCTCAGAAATGATTCAAAGACTACAGCTGGTTGCTTTTTGTGTGTCTGTATGTGTGTCTGTCCATCATTTCTTCCTCCTTCCTGCAGATCACTCCTTGCTCACTGACAATTTTGGTGAAATGAGACTGACTGTATTATTGAGATTTCCAGCCTCTGCAGAATTTTGTGTTTTATTACTGAGTTGATGTCTGTCAGAGAGGATCTTGCTGTTGATCTTGTATGTTTGGCATTTGGCTGAAGTGACTGGTTTGCTGCTGAATATGCAGACTGGGATCAATATCAAGGCATCTCGCTTATTTTAAAACATCAGCTCTGATTATGGTGATTTTTTAAGGTTTGTTTGTCTCAGAGACTAATCATCGTTCATTCAACAATGCTTCTGTGTTCTTATCATTTCTTACTGCCTGTGTTAATTTGAGTTCTTCACACTGTCCAGATGAGTAATTCTAGCAAGACATTCTGTTCCTCCCCTTGTGGCAGTGAAACGTCCCCCCCCTTTCTCTCAACAGCAACATTTATGTAGCACTCTTCCCATAGACAACGTCTCCAAATGCTGTACAGGGGTGAAATTTGGAGAAGGGGAGGTGACCATAGGCGTGATTGAATAGGTAAGTTTTCAGAACATAAAGATAGAGGGGGTTGCAGAGGGACAGAGGTGAGGAGTTCCGGAAGTTAGGTGTCTATTGGTTAAGGCTAGACCACCATCCGTGACACACAGGGGTCAGAGAATGCACAGCAGGCATGTGTCAGCTGAGCGAGGGGGGGGGTGGGGGGAGCGGAGGATGGGAATGAGCAGGTCAGAGGAGGTGCCAGAGCTATGCCAGTAGAACAGATTTAGAATTTATTTTGCGGACCTGCCAGAAATCTGTTTTGCACAAGCTACATGGTCATGCTTGTTACTCTGGGATGGGTCGGTTGGTTTTGTGATTCTGGTAAAGCTGCAATGTGAGGGGAGGGTTGCACAACTGAAAACGCCCTCTAGTTTTGATGATACCTTTTGGTTCGGATGAATTTGCCTCTGTATGTAATTTTTAAAAAATTCTATAAGTTAACAATAATAAGGGACATAGATCACATCTATCTACAGTGTATTGTACATTTATGCTCAATGATGTACACTAAAATGTGCTCTCTAAAACGAATGGTTGTTTTGCTAGAACAAATTTAATCCTTGCATACGAAGGAAATAGCATTGAAATGGATGTGTGTCCACCTGGGCAATGTATGGTAAGGGGCAAAGCCTTTGCTGGAATCCATTGGTAATTAAAATGGTAGTAGACCAGATTCGATGCTGCCTTTCTAACAACCAAGCTTTACAATATTTTAGGAATGCTGCACAAGAATAGCCTTGTAAGGCAATTCCAAAAGATGACATATGTCGCACACCAAACCACTCGTCCTGACTTGTTGGTCTGAAAAAAACACACATTTTGAATGTATTCATTTGTATTGACTCGCTTCCAGTGTTTGTGTAAGATTTGGCCAGACAGATGAAACCACAAGGAAAAATTTTAGTTTCTCATTTGGAGTTGAAAGAAAAAAAAGGCCTCAGTGGTTTGGGTTTCCTAGCCTGCAGTGCAAGTACTTCTGTGTGTTTTGCCAAGGGGATGGGTTGTTCCACCTCCTAATGGATGGGTTAAGTGATTACAGGTGGCATCTGTGCTTTTTGAGCTTTTCGTTCTTTCTAATGTTTCAACAAAATGTTTTTCCTTCTGACCCAAATTGTGGCCAAAATGAGTACATGTTGACCATCAAACCCAATGTACAATTTGCACAGCCCTGTGGTTTGGCTAGATTTTGTTAGCTGTAATAAAAACAGAATGATGACATTGAAGTGCAAAGCAAGAGAGTGGGGGAGAGAGAGAGAGAAAATGACTAGCTGGGAGTGGTTGACTAACGTGCTAGAGGGAAGCTGGATTAACATCTGTAGTTGAAACTATTATTGCTGCAGCATCCTGCTAAATTGTGGGTATATTTACTGTGGAAAAGAGTGGTGGAAGCAGATTCAATAATAACTTTCAAAATTGACTTTCAATACTTGAAAAGGAAAAAAGTTGCAAGGCTACGGGGAAAAAGCTGGGGAGTGGGACTAGTTGGATAGCTCTTTCAGGTTGTGTCTGAACTTTGAATATTAATTGCAGTATTTATGTTTCTAAGCATTTCGATTGTGCTCAAAAGTGTGGTGATCCCACTGTTGGATAATTGAATCAGTTTTACGCCAGGGTTTTATTCTCATGACATGGGGCCCAGAGCATAGACCTGCCTTACTAACCTCTTTTTCAAAAATGGAACTTGTGCAATCTGAAATGTGAAATTTCCCTTTTCCGTTTGAAGATGCCATAGTCTCAGCTCAGCGGATTACATGCCACTACTTGCTGCAACGACAGACCTAGCAGTGTCTGTAATTCCACGGACATTAACTTTAGTCTCTTGTGTTAGTAGGATCTGATCTCCTTTGTCCTCTCACTCCTCGCTGAGTGCCCCAATAGGTCATTCACCAAGTTGTACGAGATGCAGGAAAATGGCTATACACAGCAAGTAATACTGCAATCTTTTGATTTGGGGGGGGGGGGGGATTCTGTAATATCAAATTAATATAGTGTAGATCTCTTCATCCCAATCTATCTCGGGGACTATGCCTTCTATGTAAAAGATACAGGGCAATACTGCTTATTTGTACTCTCAATGCTCACAGATACCAAAATTAGCCCACCAAATACACATTCTCTACCCTTTTCAGTACGTCCTGTGACGTGCTTTGAGAAGTGTGTTGTGGCTTCTTATATCCTGGTTATTTCACTTTCGTAACAGGAATGGTTTCAAAACTTGCTTCTGAAAGTTTAATGTTAATACTGTACTTTGGTTTAAACCCAAACTGGCTGATATCTATCTGGGAAATATCTAGTAGCCACAAGCCAATTGAGTTCTGAATATGCACCCACCATGTATTGCGTGGTTAATATTGCATGCCCCTGTGCTGCTTCGTGTATTCTTGTGCAGTTAAGACGTGTGTATTTGTGGCCTGACCATATTGCTTCTGGTTTCTGGGCACCAGATGCCTGGTATATAACCTATCATGATCAAAGCTGATCAGTTTGGTATAAACCACTGAATTATAGCCAGCTTTGTACAGTGGATTTGTCGCCTTGATCCACAAATGGTCAAATTTTCCCTGATGAGCTGCAAAATTCCAACGTAATGTGTGGACTGATCATTTTCAACCAAGTTGTTAATGAGCCCCCAGCACGGAGTTCACTAAATTGCAATTCCTATTCAGAGTGACTGCATGGATGGATAAGTGTGCAAAATGAAAATTTCAAGTGTGAAATTCTGTTTGTTTGAGGTTGGGGGTAATTTGCAGCACTTCATTCTCCTTCTAACCCAATATTATACCTGATTTGGCAGAGAACTGGAACGTTATTATCTTGAAGAAAGCAAAACATATCAAAATTTGGGGTGTTGAAAGAAGGGCAGAAAACGTAGCTGTTATAACCAAAAGTTTTGAATCTCTCTATATTGGATTGCTTTACTTTAACCTTGAATACTACATTTGCACCTTTTATCAAGAGTTGCCACTGTCTGGAAAATTGATTATCTCTGCCTTTCTTAACTGCAACTCAGATATCCATGCATTTGTCACGTTGCTCGACTAAGGAAACTCCATCCTCGCCAGCCTTCCCTTCAAAAGCTGCAGATCGTCCAGAACTCTGCAGCTGGTGTACTCTCCCACACCAAGCTCTGCGATCACCTCACTCCCACCCTCGCCCGGCTCCATTGATTCCCCATCCCCCAGAGGATCGAATTCAAGACCCTAGCCCTCACTTTCAAGGCCATTCACTTTCAAACCCTTCCTATCTCCCCGACCTGCTGACCCCCTATAAACCTCCCCGCCCCTTCCGTTCAGCGGGCTCCGGTTTGCTCCATGTCCCCTGCCAAACTCGCCCTGCCATCAGTGCACGGGCCTTCACCCTCTCTGCCCACACACTCTACAACTCCAACCCACAGCCCCTTTGCCTCGCTTCCTCCCTTGCCTCCTTCAAGGCCGGTCTCAAGACCCTTTTCGATTTCCCAACTCTCTCCCTCTGCTCCCCCCAACCCTGCCCCTCCCCCTTGCTCGGGTCCTGATCTGACTGTTAAGCACCTTTGGACATCCTCCCGATGTGAAAGGCGCTCTATAAATGTAATTCTGTTGTTGTTGTCTTTCAGTGGTTGCTGTTAGATTTTTTTGAGCTCCACAGCCACATCCCAAAAATAGTGGGGAGGTTGAAATTCAGTTTCCTTTGAAATGTGAATGATTTAGTCAGATTAATGTTTGCCAACCCGGGGCACACTTGGTGCAGAGAGGTCCAAAAGGTTAATGCTTAAAGTAATTAGGACCACATCAGATAATGGCATTGCATTGTGTGACTAATGCCTGGCTCGCGACTTTGTGTGTGTGTGCAAGTCTGGCCATGTGATTTGGATTATACCAATTAAAACTATTCAGTTAAAATAGAACCAAAGATCTAAATGTTTTGGTTCCTTTACAACTGAAGCACCGTGTTCTTCGTCAGGCTCAACTGTTCCAGAACAAAAACGCAAAATACTGTACTGCAGACGCTGGAAATCTGAAACAGAAACAGAAATGGCTGGGAACACTCACTCAGCAGGTCAGGCAGCATCTATAGAGAAAGGAAACGTGAATCAATGTTTCGGGTCCACGGCCCTTCATCAGAACTGGGGCATGTTGAGAGGGAGAGGCTTTTAAGGACAACAGAGATGGAGAGGCGGGGGGGGGGGGGGGGCGAGGCAGGGCAAGGGAGACATAGGAGAAAATGGGGTAGAGGCAGGAGATGATGGGTTAAGAGGTGTTAATGTTGTGAAACAAAAGGGGGGCATTGCAACAAAACAACAACAACACAAATTACCTTTTCATGTCGAGAGGACGCCACAAGGCACTGAACAGTCAGTATTTCAGATCTGAGCTGGGATCGGGGAGGGTGGAGGGAAAGGAGGGGATTTTGGGGGTGACCGATGGGACCGTCGGAGAGGAGGGTTTTGAAGCTGGAGAAAAGAGATGTTAATAACGTCAAAGAAAGCAGGGATGAAATTGCAAAAGAACAGGCAGAGCAGATGGTCACAGAAGAGGGGGAAGGTAAGCTGTTATGGCCTGAAATTTTTTAAATCAATGTTAAGGCCAGAGGGCTGTAAGGTCCCTAGCAGATAGATAAGGTGCACTGCGATTCATTGGAACAGCGTAGGAGACCAAGGATGGGAGAGATCAGACTGTAAATGGGAAGGAGAATTGAAAAGGCAAGAATCCGGTAGGTCAGGGTTGTATTTGTGGACAGAATGGAGGTGTTCAGCAAACCGGTCACCCATTCTGCGTTTGGTCTCCCCAATGTAGAGGAGAACACATCGTGAGCAACGCATACAATATACTGAACTACATTGGTGGTAGTACATGTTCCAGAAATGTGAAAATTTATTTAAAAATAAGATCACTGATATCTCAGGGGTGAAGTATATAATTGTATATAAGTGCACAGCTGCTAGTTTTTTTTTGAGGGGAGGGGGAATCTATGGTGTCCACAAGAGATTTGTTATTTATAATGGGATTTATATGTAAACAACGCTGTTCAAAGGGGTGAAACTGCGGGGTAGAGTATTATTGAATGGGAGCAGAATGACTGAAAGTCGCTGAGAGTGATTAAGAGTGGGGAAAAGTGGCCCAGTTGATAAGATTGAATGAGATTGGTGGAGGGAGGGTAGTAACACACTTACTTTTTTTTAGGTAAACCTTACCTCCATATCTTGTTCCTCGGAGAATTTGTGAGGTGCCAGGGTGATTAACTTCCGTCAAGATGCAGTAGGAAAACAAATCTGCTGCTCAATGCAGGGGCTCACTCATGTCACTGTTAAACCATTAGCGTTTGCAAATGTCCAGAAACTCATTAGTAAAATTACGTGAACTATTTTCCTAGTTCACCCATTGTTTATTTTTTTTAAAAACTGTTTTTAATCTGGTCATGTGATTGTTTCATGTTGTTTTTTATATTTAGCATTTTTAGTCTTAAAAAATAAAGTTATTATGACCGAAAATAACCCCCCCACCCCACCCCCGAAGCCAGATTTATTAAACGATTTTCCCTACCCGCACCTGCCTGCGTCTGCAAAGTGAATCCTGTTAGAGGGGACAATTCCTACAAATTGCATAAATAGAAAAGTCCAAATAGCATTTATTGTTTGCACCGAAAGAGCTATAATTTAACTGTCAAAATCTGTGAGTAAATGGAATGGTATCTCTCTGCACTTCAGTTTTGGCGCGAGGAGTTGTTGCTGGGTTTTCCTGACAAAACGGTCGCCTTGGAAAAGCTGCTAATTGTGTGTGAAGGCACAAAAGGGTAATCTTGATGTGCGTTTTTATAGTTCATTCCTCTCGAAGAAATGTTTTGTGACATTGTGCAAATGCAATATGAATGTAATGTCACAGAAACATTATTTACTCATATTGCGATGTTTGTCATGTTGACGAGTCCATTGTAGAAAGTAGGGGTGGGGATGGGGCGGGGGGGGGAATGCAAGCTGCCTTCTGTTACCCTAACTACTTTGGAAGCGTTCTGAAAGAATAATTGATATCAAAGGAAAATGTCCTCAAGTGCAAATCGTTTGTAGTCTTGCACAATGGATGCATTTCATAAACTGATAAATAACTCATTTTGTGGTTAAAATGTTGTGAGGGTTGTTATAGTTCTTTCTGGATGCATAAACATAGTTGTGGAAATTTGGTTGGATACCACAGAAGTGATCGATCTTAAAATGATCAATTTCCGCTCAATAATTGTGGGTGAATTGTTCATGTTCTGCCAGTTGTTGTCACACCAGTGAATGGTGAGTCCTTATTGACAAAGCAAAAGACACCTGGATAGGCAGGTAGGTGTGTCAGCCTGGCTCAGTTGGTTCATCTGAGATAGAAGGTCGTGGATTGAAGCTCCACTTTAGGATGTTGAGCTGGTAAAGAAGGTTGACATTCCCATTCAGTGATTGGGGAGCATCCGTTGTCAAAGGTGCCGTCTTTTGGAGGAAATGTTAAGCTGAGGTCCAGTATGCCTGTTCTGGTAGACATCAAATATACTATGGCTCTGCTTTAACAACAACAACAAAATTACATTTATAGAGTCTTTCATGTTGGGAGGACATCCCAAGGCGCTTAAAAGAGAAGGGAGCTTCTCCCGGTGTCCTCCTGAGGTGAGTGCTCCTCAAAGCTACTTTACCAGCTGGCTGGCATCCTGGCTGGCCATCAAAACCGTAAAACCGTTGAGGGGTTTTGTGTGTCTTTGTGCCATGTTACATAGACCCACTTCAGTGATTGCATTAAACCAGTTCCTAAGGTGAGTCTGATCAACGTTGGAAAGTGAGTCAACGTTTCGGGTCCATGACCCTTCGTCAGACCCTCGTTCTGACCCTCGTTCTGACGAAGGGCCGTGGACCCGAAACGTTGACTCACTTCCGTTTCTCCATAGATGCTGCCTGACCTGCTGAGTGTTCCCAGCAATGTCTGTTTTTTGTTTTAAATAAAGCCTGTTATCTAGTTGAGCAGGATTAGAAAGTGTCTGGATTTCCACCCAGTTCCTTCTGTCCTTTATTCTGAATAGATTCCCATCTCCTCCACTATTACAGTTTAGTACTAAAATTCTTAAATGGCTGCTTGCACATTCTAGTTAATATATAATTTATTTTCTTGCTTCAGAGAATAGGTTTAATAAGTGGATCGTAAAGGTCATTGTCTTTATTTCCCCCCCCCCCCCCCCCCCCCCTCCCTTCTCCTGGGGGAAGGGGATATAATGACAATCCTTTTTAGTCTGTCCATACTGAAGGAACATTAATGAAATAGCAAGAATGGCTTTGGAGATTCCAACTGAACTTGATGGCTTGGGTTCCCAAGAGACAGCGAGGCAGTGTCTTTCCTCACTAAGATGGATTTGGTCTGACAGGTATTGAGGTGCTGTTTGGTGATATCGCTGCACGCAATTGTTGCTTTACTTTTTGCTGGTCAACCTGGAATCTGACCAGTGTGAATCCCGTCACCGAGTTTAACAAGTCCCAGAGCTTCCATGTATACGTCACCTACGCATGGAAATTTCCATATCCGGAATGGGAAGCGCACACTCTTTAAAGATGACTTTAAATGGGCCTGCGGTAGAAGACTGTGTGGGGTTTGGAGTTTGTTCACCACCCCCCAACATCCCAAATCAGGATAGACACTAACCCGAGGGAGGTTTTTTGTGAGGTGTTTGTTTATCAGGCAGTCACATTGTATAATCATGAAGTGTGTGAGGGGACACTGGCAATGATTTCTCATTTCCAGGGCTCTTGATTTATTATTTGCATTAATGTTTTGAGACTTTTTTTTAAAAGAAAAAAAATAGGGATGACTGACGTACTTGCCTACAAATGTTAAAGAGCCAGAACCAACACCTGCTGAAACCCCAGTGATCCAAACACTTGCCCCTCTGGAAGTCTTGCACTGTACTGTGCACAGGCAGTTGATGATTTTATAGGACTCCTCTTTCAAATGATGGGAAGGTAAAAAGGGAGCAAGTCAGACTAGAAAAATACAAGCTTCAAAATACCTATTGAAAGCTCGTGCATACGGACGGCAAACCATCAGGATTCGCTTACCGGGGCGATTAGCCTCTTAGTTTCCAGTTACTGCTTCCCCTCAGCCTTTTGTGTTCCCTGAATTACATCATTGGATTGAAGTCTATCTGAGTGAAGCTTGCATTCCACTTGTCAGCTGTTGGAACAATATTACTGCATTTGACAAATACGCATACTTCATTATTCCCCCCGCCACTATAAACACAGAACATTAACTTTTTTTTACCCCCACATTTTAATTTTGCTCTTTGCGTGGCTTCTGCTTAAAACATATTCCCTCCACTGATGGGATTAACTCATTGAACTCATTTAACATCCATTTAAAGCTATATTGTGCTGTTTAAATGTCATCCATTTACAGTATCCACTTTGAACTTTTCGATTTATGTGGCAGCCTATTAATTTTAAGTAAACTAGTGCAGAATGTAATGGCAACCATGAACTCCAAGGCTTGGATCTATCAGCCCTCTTACTACAGTGACAATTTGTTTTAGCATTCTGCTTTACAGAAATGATTAATGGCATTTTGAAACCCTCGATGTGCGTAAGCCCTGTTTAGGGCAGTCCTCCTCTCATTTATTCTGTTTGAATTTCTGAATACACTGCTTGCATATTGATTATCACACTCTATCACTCTACTTTTTTTTGTTTTTAAACTGAACTTCCATTTCTCCCCAGTTATATGGGAATGCAATCAAGCATTTATTAATGTCAATTTGGTATGAACAGTTGGTTGTTTTTTTGCGGTGCTGTTCAGTTTTTGATGCAAAGCTGTTTAAAGCTTTAAGATGCATTCACAGTTTCTAAAGTCGGTTCAATTTGATGATGTTGCTCATACATTTAAAAAATATATATGTACATATATAATGCATTCCACAAGGCAGCAGATTCAGCACATTTATAATATAATACAGTGTGTACACAGAGTCCTGTAGCTCAGTGGTTAGAGCACTCTCATCACAAGCAAGAGACCTGAGTTCGATTCCTGGCAAGGCAAATTGTTGGTCAAGTTTCTTTATTCCACCCATCACTATTTAGCTAGCAGTAAATAGTAAATAGTTGTTAGTTGATTGGTGCATCACTTTTCCAGGGATAATAATCCCTAAAAAAAATGTTAAAAACTCAATCCACAACTGTTTATGGGACACTGCTTTGTGCAGTTTTGTCAAAAAAAATGTTATTCAATTCATTTTATAATATCTTCTCTGAAGAGTTTTGAAATGTCTAGAAGTTGTGAAAAGCACTATTTCAAATGCGAGGTTATTATTGTTATTGGATATTTATATTGGAAATTGTGCAGTTCTATTGTGGGTCAGTTTTCACAGCAGGTTGAACACAGGCGAGATGGGAGAATGGTTGGGGGGGGTGATTAGAGGAATGGTGCGATGGGAGAAGTGACTGGGAGACTGAGCGTGCAACGATATTGTCAAAAGATCAAAAGTATTTGTTATGCATCCTACTTGGATTTAGCCTAAGGCCCAAAATGTTCTCACCATTCGGTTCTCTCTAAACAGTTTTTTTTTGTGAAGAAAAGTGAATTTGCTTAATGAATCGGTACAAGATTGATTTCTAATTGCTTTGAACATTTTCTCAGTTTAACCCCAGCGCCAGCAATGAAAATACTTCCAGTACGTTTGCAAAACTATAGAATTGGGCGTTTAAAACGAGGTAATGAAAATGTGAATTGAAAGATGGTAAATATGTCTTGCAAGCCACTCAATGATGCTTTCAGAACTGCTACTGCAACTTACATTTATAATGTACGCTAGGAACCTGAAATTGAAGACCATATTATTTGTATTGCAAATCTAGCAGTTTCTACAGTACAAATGTTGTACAAAACAGATGCTTCCTAGAGAGTGTTCTTGGGAATGTACCTGAACGTTTCCTGTCATCGACACTCACTCTCACTGAGCAGTATGTTCCATTTTTCTTTCATCTCAGATAATATCCAAATAATCTTAAACAGATGAAAAGGTGTAAAGATGAAGGATTAGAGTTTTGGAGTCTTTTGCATCGCAAATGTTTGTGGAATTGTGTGTGTGTGTGTGAATTGGCTCCTGCGCCTACCCCCAATTGCAGAGTCCACTCCCACATTTGACAGCAGCTTTGAGATTTTTGAACAACTTGAATTTTTTGTAGGTCCCTTCATGCATGTAGTGTCTCGGAACACTTGAAGTATAGGTGGTAGAGAATATCAAATGAAAGGATTTTGTTGGGCCTTAGCTGTGTGTGTGTGGGTGTGTGTGTATGTGGGGGCATACAGTGCCAGTGGCTTGACGTGTGACTGAGTGTTACCCTGTGCTGTTGATTCATTATCGCTCTGTATCAATGGCTCACTCTAGCTCAGTTTTCCCTTTCGTATATAGATCCAAGTATGGACTTGAAAGGCGAGAGATAATTCAGTAAACACAGATCTACAGTTTTTGAAATTGTAGATAGTGGGCTGTATTTAACAAACTCCCATAATTAATATTGTATTCATGTTGTAATTTATTTTCACTAAACTTCCAGATAACATCTATTGTCAGTGGTTTTGTTTATTTAATGTAGGAACAGTTATTTGCTTCAAAGACTTTCCACTGAAAAGCAGATGTTTTTAATTGCTTTAATCCCCCCACTCCCCTCCCCCCCGAACATAAGTTTATGATCTCTGTGTCAATGCTGGAAAAACTTTGTCTTTGTTTATTAAACATTGGCATAAGCACAGTGAAACTACAGTGGTCCATCGACGGTTTACAAAATAACATTTAATTCCTAAGTATGTCCCAAAATAACCACATATGTGGAGGAAAGTGCCCTGCGATTCAGTTTTTGTTAAATTGCAGCATTCGCTGTTGTGTAAAGGATGAACACTGAGTGGGAAGTGTGATCAAGGCTTGGGCTGAAACACACTAGGTTTGGATGATGTCCTAATTTGCAAGACCAAAGGTTGAGCGGCTTACGTTGCCTCCAAACCCCAGCGAGTGCTGCATTTAGACAGGCTGCGGTCGGTAGCATTTTCCTTTTAATAATGCGTGTGGTTTACTTTGGCTTCTCTCTCTTTACTGAGCTGTCCTGTTTGAAGATTCGCCAGCGAGTTTTCATCCTCTAGTCTCCGTCAGCATTCTGGCTGCTGACGGCTTTCCTGCCCTTTGTCTGAAATCCCTGTGCCAGGTGCCTGCCTTTCAATCTGCTTGAGTGATATTTCAGGTAACTAACTGGCTGGGTTTTCTGGAGAAGCCCCTTTCACAATACAGTAATATTATGGAGGGAGGGGGAGGGAATGTTTCACACACATCTTGTGATCTTCGTGTCCTTGTTCCACTTGCTGCTTTTCGCTTTCTCCCTTAAGAGAAGGACACGGCAGAATCTCCTCATTCCTAATCTGTAACCGGAACGAATCCTGATGGAAACGCGTGGTCTGGTTTAAATTATCACGTAATGTGCTGCTCTTGAGTGAGGAGCCACAGTGTCAAACTGTCACCTAGTAACCTAGTCAGCCTGGGGGACAATGGTAAACCAATCCCCTGCCTGGGGCTTAGACAAGGGGGAAGAACAAAGGCTTTAAACATTGACAACAGTAAGTGTTGAAAGCAGGTCATTGGGAGATTTGTAGAAAGAAATAGGGCAGGAACACACTCGGTCCTTCATCATTCCGTATCAGTGGGCAGACAGAGCCAGGAAGAATGGGTGCCTAGGAAAAAGGAGACAATGGGATGATGAGGCTCCAACTGATTAAAGTAATTGCATGTAACTCCATTTTTATTCATGCACTTCTCGGTTCTCCTCCCGACTGCCCCACCCCCCCCACCCACCCTCTGTACACTCACACACGGGTGTACACTCACACACACCCCCGTGAGTGTCAGGATGGGAGCACTAGCTCATTGAAAAATGTTTCCCCAAGAAATACGGAGGGTGATGAAGAGCCCCCTGGTTTCACTTGCCTTCTTCAACATTTGCAATTTTCAAAGTGCTGCAGAAACCATTGGAATAACCAAATTCTTACATTTGGTTGAGATTAACCTGGAGCTTGAATTTGTAATATGTGGTGTTGGACTCTTTGATTGTCATTATTTGAAGTATTGTACTTTAGGGCACAAAATCTTCACCTCTATATGAGGGCATGGTTATTTCCTTTTGTCCTCCACATGAACGATTAATGCCAATGCAGCAGCCTCAGAGTCATTTCTATTATCTTATTAGTTACTCCCTAGAGAAACTTGACACGAGTTGGACAGAGTTCCTGCAACTCTCTGTTTTTTTTTGTTAAACAGGGCTTTCTACTTGTGCAGGATGGAGCGAGGAAAGGCCATTCGGCCCTTCCAGACTATTCCTTTCAAAAGCCAATTCTGGACTCTACCCCATCTGCAGAGAGACTCCCTCATCCCCAAAGGAAGCTAAGTACAAAGCTTCCTATAGCTTCATTACCAATGCTTCTCAATATTTTTAATGACCTGGATCTTTTCCATATTCTTTTTCCCGATGAGAACAAGTTCAGGTCAAAGGGCTTTCCCATAACTTGGAGTTGTTGGTTCCACGATCATTCTTCTGCCTCCGCCATGCTCCAATGGCAAGTAGTCAAAACTACACACAACATTCATTTACAGGTTAATTGATTTAGGGATTAATACTCTTCATTAATTCCCCAAATTTTCTTATCCTTTGGAATTCTAGGTCTAAGGGCCTCGGCATTATGAGTTACAGACGTCCACCAGTGGCCTATTTGGCTGTTTGAAGTCGCAAGTTACCTCTCAGGCATGACATCCCCATCTGCTTTTCTCTACTACCACAACCTCCATCTGTATGTCTCTGCCCTAGTTAGCTCAGATCAGGTGCTGAGTGGAGTGGTGTCCAATGTGTTGACCACTGGACTTTCAGCCTTAAAACACTCTTACACTCAGCCTCTCTCTCTCTCGTGCATCTTACCACTCCCTGACTCAAAAACACACCCACGTTCTTTCTCACTCACTCACATATGCATGCAAAGCTTTCATTATTGCTTGGGGCTTAAGCAAGCTGAGAGTTTGGCATCTGAAGCCAGATTTTCTCTTTTGCTGATTTAAATACGAAAAAGTTCTTCAGTGTACGTAAAATGCTTTAACCTGGAGCCCTGTCGCTCAGTGATTAGAGCACTCCCCTCGCGAACGAGAGGACCTGGTTTGATTCTCGGAACAGGGCGAAACATTGGACAATTTTCCTTTCCCCACTTGCCTCTTGTTTACCTAGCAGTAAGTCTGAACCTGGTTGTTAATTGATTGGCAGATCACTATTCCAGAGGTAATATTCATTCAAAATTATTTTCTTTTAAATTTAGTCACTCAATCCACGACTGTTTGTGAAGCTGCTCTGCTCAGTTGGCTGTAGTGTTTCATTCACAAATATATACAGTCAGTTCACTTTACAGTATATTATGTAAAGTGCTTTGAGATGTCTCGAAGACGTGATAAGGTGCTACATAAAATGCAAGGATTATTAATATTTTTGTTTCACTAGTAAACTCTGTCAGTGTCAGTAATTTAGGCATCAATGAGAATTGGGTTGCAATTCTTAGATAGTCAGAGAGGAGAGCTTTAATCCAATTGGATTTCACCGAAAATTCCAGAGATTGAAAGACATTGCTTTGCCACATTATTTACTTAACCAGCACCCATTAGGATGGTAGTTTGATTTGTGGCAGTTTGATTTGTGTGCAAGGTGCAAAAGTCTTGGAAAATAACCTTCAGAGAGAATCTTGTGCTTTTCATTTCATTTTGCAGGAATGATAATTCTGCTGTTCTCAAAGGGTTAAAGCTCTTTGTCCTAGGTGTCACCTAGTCACAGTTGATAATATTGCTGTCTCTGGGTTAGAAGACTTTGGCTAGAAGCTCCATATATGGCCTTAGGCTCTTATTCTAAGGCTGACATTCCAATGCAGTACTGGGAGAACGCAGCCTTATTGCGGGTGCCATGTTTCACCTGAGATCCCATCTGCCCGCAGGCGGGTTTTAGGATAGTAATTCTGTGGCTCTACCAGAGAAGAGAGCGAAATTCCTCACTGTATACTGTCCTGCACTTAAGATAAATTAGCCATTCACCTTGCAGCTGTTTATGGGACCTTGCTGTGTGCAAAATGGCTACTGCGTTTGCCAACAAAGGCAGTCATTGCATGTGTTGGTAATTACTGTAAAACGCTTTGAGGTGTTTCGAAGCAGTGCACCTAAAGGGTACTTTTTTCACACTCACTTTCTTTTCTCTGTGGATCAAAATAAATTATGGGAGAAGAAGGTTTCTGTTTTGAATTTGGTTTGATAGCACAATCCTGTTTTCTACAATCTGTTGAATGGACAAATACGATGCTTTGTATTGAACTGGCATGACTGAACTGGCTAACATCGTGTTATATTTCTATGGCAGTATATCTGAATCAGTCTTGTAGTTGCAGTGAGGGTTTCTTTGAATAGTTGTTGAATTTCTCAGAGCTCCAGCGGTGGTGCGTTCAGTATATTGGTTGAACCTTCATTTGGGAGTGGGGGGGGGGGGGGGGGGGGAGGAGTCCTGTCTCGGTGTGGGTGACTAGCGCAAGTATGGCATGAGTATATTAAGAATAAAATGCACAGCTTCACCACTTGCTGTGACACTGCAGCACATTTCTAACTACTCCTACTTATTTCTAAATACATGTACATGGAAACGTTTGCATGGCACATTAATGGTAGGTGAAAACGATTCCATCTGAGAGGAGGAGGGAGGGAGGGCCAGGACTCAGACGCAACACAAGCCTGTTTTTTCTCCCACTTCCTTCACTGCACTCACCCACTGTTGTCCCTCGTTTGGGAAACCAGCTGTGCTCCCTGTCACCGGCTGCCATGTGGAATGTGTTCTCTTTGTTCCAGGTGTCCTGGGCAGCATCAATCAGGAAACTTCATTTGTCCGACACAAAACGCTGAATTCACTGCAGGCTGTAACCTTGTGGCGCAACAGTCACTGCAGCTCTCACAGATTGCAGCCTGCAATGCATTACTGGGAAAAGAGCGCTGGTCGGTCTCTGTGATTATCAAGATGTCCTCTAATAGATGGGTTCGATGTGCCATGATGTGTATAATGGACACCAAACGTAATTACAAGGCCTCTTGCGAAAATTCAATCCGCGTTGGCCTGCTTTGAACTGAACAGTTCACATAGTCCATCTGCACGGATATATGAATAATCAGGAAACGATCAACAACAACATAATTACACTTGTATAGCACCCTTCACGTCACGTCCCGAGGTGCTGGACAGTCAATGTTTCAGACCCGAGCCGGGGGCGGGGAGGGTGAAGGGAAATTCCACCCCCCTCCCCACTGGATTTGGAGTGACCAATGGGACCAAGCTGTACTTGAAGGAGGCCAGGGAGGGGGTGAGGCGGAGGGACTGCAGGATGGAGTTCCAGAGGTTAGGGGCATGGAGCAGGCTGGAGAGGTGCAGGCAGGTTGGTAGGGGGTTAGGAGGTCGCAGAGGTAGGGTGGGGACAGGGCCATGCAGGGCTTTGAAGATCAGGACCAGGATCCTGAATTGAATCCTCTGGGTGATGGGGAGCCAATGGAGTCGGGAGAGGATTGGGGGGGATGGGGTCACAAAGCTTGGAGCAGTAGAGGGCAGTGTTCGCAGTTTTCTGGATTATCAGTACTGACTTTGAAAATATTGCAATGAAAAAATCTTGCTGGCTTACCTTAAGGTATTTTTGCCCCAGTGACTCCCACCTTTGGACCGATCTCTCCTACATTCCTATGATGCAAATTTAATGTCTGCAAACTGTATTTAACATTAGTGCTGACAAAATTAGATTTGTCCAATTCCAAGAGTTTGCTCCTTAATGCTTTTCCCTCCTCAACGAGAATGCTTTTATGTATACACTGTTCTGCTATAAGTACAGTAATACAATTATTTCTTCTGGCGGAAATCTATTGGTTTAATCCATTCCTCCCTCTCGAGTCCCCCCCCACCCATTAACTATTCATCCAATTGAGTTATCCTTACATCTTGCTGTTCTCAGAATGCCACGTGTTTTAACCGAAGTAGTAACTATTATCTGGAATGTAAACTGTCAGGATTGTGTGGTGAAAGATTGGTATCCTGAAGATATTATCCATTTACTTTCGGGAGAGTTTCAGTGGAATTCTGACGGTATTACTGGTGATTATTTGCTGCCCTCAAGAGAATAATTAAATTGAGGTTTATGACTATGCAAATGAGAAGAAATGGCCTTGATTGCCTGAATAACCATATGTCATTTAATGATTCAGAAAGCTCCTTCCTAGTTCTTGTACATAGTGTATAATATTGCTGCTGAATTTTCTCCTCCCCAGGTTATGCTTTTCCTTCTTGCTCTCTGCCTCAGCAAAAGTAAACCTTTCTGGATTTAGTCAACAAGCATGAAAGAGTATGAAGCCAGATTCCTCTTATTTCCTCCTGTTGTGGGGAAGCTACTGGCTTTGACCTCTGCTTCTCTCGACAACATAGAGATCAAGACCTTGCTTTATGTGTGGCAAGTGTGTGCTGTTTGACTGGGTGCACAGGAACTCCAGTACCTTGTATCATGCAGATCAGTGGATGGAAAATTCTATATTCATAATTCTAATAAACATTTTTAAAAAATTGTTTCTAAAACAAAAGAGGAAGTGATGTATTTGCATTTGTATGTTTTTGTGATTGTTAGTTGATTGCAGTTACAGTGCTACAGGTTGTGAAGTAGAGTCGTACTCCCTACAGATGACTACCTTGCTTTAAGTTGTGGGTGTAATGTAATTGTAGTTGTATGTTATTGTGATTTTTTTTACCTCTTTAGGCTCTTTGTACATATGTTTAAGAGCAATCTTGAGGCAATATTACAAATAATGTAGAATTTTTTTTTCAACTACTGTTTAGCGCCTCATTTGTTCAGCCAACAACTACATTTTCCAGGTTGAATATTTCTTGATTTATGGCCACTCCTGAAGCATTATCACTCAGTTTTGAAACCAAACGTTGATTTAAAGGCTGGTGCGAATGCTTGGCGTGCTTTTTCTTGACGTAAATGCAACTTGACTGAAATTCGGGATTCAAGTGCAGTGATGCAGTTTTGTGCCTCGAAATCTGATTGATGTTATGTTTAAGCTAGTACACAGCAGGCTTGCTTTATAGCAGTAAGGCAAAAGAAAATGGGTTCTGTGCGAACTTGGGAAACCTCCCTTCTCCCCCTCTCCCCCCCCACCCCTCACCCACCATCACTTGCGTAAGAAAAACAGGAGGGTTGAGCAAGTGGTGCCTTGGGCCCTGACCATACAGATTTTGTTTTTAGTATGTTCCCGCTCCGGAGGGAGCAATTTCAGTGTGTCGGTTCGGAGTCTGCAGGGAGCGTAGCTGACTGCAATTGACATTTGAAAAGGGGAAGGGAGAATTGTAGGTGCAGGGTCCAGGCAGAAATGCTACTGTCTCCCAATTAGAGAGAACAAAGGAGGCATGATTAATAATTGGAAGTCTCTGGCAAGGTGGCTGATGTGGGCACACTGACAGAATAGTGATGAGTCTGCAGCTTGTTTGAGTGGTGGGGTAAAGCCAGATGGTTGGGAGTAAATGAAACTTCCTGAGCAGAAATATTCCTTCTGCAAAGCCTGTCACTGCCGCTTGTCTATTTTGAGGCTAGGGAGTGGGGTAGAAAGAGGAGGAGGAAGACTGGAGGAGAGTTGGTAGTGGGTGGTGGTGGTGGGGTAGGGGGGGGGGTGGATTGTTGAATTGTTTTCTCCGATTCTTAAAGGACGGAATAATTGAACCCTGGGGAGATGGAGCTGTGTCTTAGTCCAACTCCACACCAGTTAGGACGGCCAAAGCAAAGAGCTGGACATTAAGCTAAGTAGAAGCCCAATAATGTCTGCCTTTCAACGCGTTCATTAAAACTGATTAGTAAAAGATGATTCCCTTGTGGAAAGCAAAACAAAGTGACGACTCCCTGGGGAGAGTTGACTGATAGTGGATGAGACATGGCACTGCAGAGCATTGTAATTGCTAGGTTAGTTGAGCAGAGACTTATTTGAATATTGCCTGTGGTATTTAATATGCATCCTGTTTATTTATTTTCCTTTGTGGCAGGTTTTCATCTGAGTGGAACTGTGACGGAACCTGGCTCCCAGTCGGAACCCGAAACAACCTACAGAGTGGCCATCAGCTTTGACCGCTGCAAGATCACCTCCGTAACATGTGGCTGTGGCAACAAGGACATTTTTTACTGTGCTCATGTGGTGGCGCTTTCCCTGTACAGAATACGAAAGGCCGATCAGGTCAAACTACGTCTTCCCATCTCCGAGACATTATTCCAAATGAACAGAGACCAACTGCAGAAATTTGTTCAGTATTTAATCACAGCCCATCACACAGAAGTACTTCCTACAGCACAGAAATTGGCTGATGAAATCCTGTCGTCCAATTCGGAGATCAACCAAGTACATGGTAACTATTGTAAGAGTCCCTTCCCCTTCCCTGATAATGGATGGCATTGTGTTGTGTTGTGCTGCTGTATCCAGTCAGTACCAAGTGCAGGGTTCATCCAGAGCCAAGAGTTTTTCATTGTTGAGGGCAGTCTGTGTTACTGATTAATTTCCGGTAGGTGCTTAAAGAAATCCCTTATGTGACTGGTTATTGATGCGAGCGCAATGTGTGGGCGTGCGTCGCTGCATCATGACAACTAAAACGACTTGAATCATTTTTTAATTTTTGTAAAAGAAAATCTCTGTTGAGTAGGTTCTCTTCTGATCCATATAGGCCAATAATAATAATAATAATTCCTTACATTTGATATGGCTCCTTTCACTTCCCGAGTCATCTCAAAGCACAACAGAGATATACCGTAAAATGTAGTGGTCGTACACAGGTGAACATTGGGGGGGCCAATTTGCGCACACAAAAAATGCATTCCAGTGCTGGTCACTGTAACAGTCGTAGAAACTACTGTTTATGAAACATTTTCTTGTTTATCCAGTGGTGAGCAGGAACCCGGTTGTTAGACAATTGGGAGGATCACATTCAATGGGTAATAATCCCTTCAAGACAAAATAACAAGAATTTGGTCATTCAATCCATGTTTGAGTTGACTGATATGCACAATTGGCTACCGTGTTCTGGCCACAAAATATACTGTTTATTCACTTTACAGTATATTCTGAAGCACTTGACAGCAATGACATAACAAGGTGCTATATCAAATGCAAGGATTAGTATTCTTTTGACCTTGAGTGTCTGAATGCTTTTCAAATTACAGGTGTGGAATGAACAGAGCTTCAAAACCATAATGGTTAAATATCAAAGGTAACGTCTGAAATGGGTACTAATCTGAGATAAAACGACAGATTTAACTCAATCTGTACTAGATTGAGAGAGATGGCTCAGTTTATCATTACAATCCCGAAGCTCCCCACTGTTAAGTACTGGGGAGACATTTCCTAGGGGAAGCGCTCTGTGTTGCGAGTTGTTGTTCACCGTGAGTGGGTCGGCAGGTGTTGCCCTCCTCCGGATCCGGTCTTAATTTTGGAAATAAATTGTAGAATTGATGAGACGTTCTTGGAGCCTTGTTTTCGAGAAGAAAGTGGGTCAGCCGTCCAAAACAAACTTCCGAGAGAGGAGTGGCATCGCCTGTTCTCCTTTTTATGTACACCAGTAAAGATTGAATACCTTTTTTTAAGGTTCGTTTGTTCGCTGATTTAAACTGGTGGTGTACTTGCTTTCTTTCCCCTGTTCTTCACTTAGGCCTTGAGCATTGAAGCCGAGGTGTCAGCTGATATCTGCAGCAAAACTGCCTGCTTCAGTTACTCTTTACAGTTGTTGATGTGCCGTGCAGTGATGAATAGATTTCAGAAGAATGGGGAGTTGAAAAGTCTGTGACATGGTGTTGTTAATAAAGAGATGATCATGTTAGATTTATACTGTGTAGGTTAATACATTTGTCATTCTACGTGTCAAAAACCATCAGGATTTGTGTAGGAGTAGCTAATGTTTCTTGACATTTTGCATACCGATCCCGGATATGGTGTGGGAGAAGAGAAATGGAAGACAATGCCAGAGACTGGTGAGATACAGATCAGTTGGGTTTATCGAGGTTTTTTGTTTTCCCTGAATTATTTTCCACTGGCAAAAACGAGGAATGTCAGTGTTGGGCAGTGGAATATTAGGCTTGATCAGCAATCGAATGCAGGTTGTATGTTAGTTATAATTTAGTCTGACACTGGTTTAACAAGCCATCCCAACAGAATTCCAACTTCAATGTTTGATTCCTCATGCTTGCTGCCGTTTGATGTGACGGTAGAATTTGTTTCTCATTGTGGGTGGTTTTGTTCTCTGGAATTGCTCCCATGTTAGGACCCGCATTAAGAATGTTCAGGCTCATTTTGGACACAACACTTATGGGGAAACTGAGCTTTCGTCCCAGCCTGAGTGCTAAATTTCTACTCACCTTACTGATTGCCCAGTCCTGTTTGTCAGATTATTAAATCTGTTATGTAATTGGGTGGTCTTAATATATGCATGGAAATCTGGGAAAGAGCAATGTTAGACTTGATTCTGAAACTTGGATGAGATATCAGAAACCTTTTACGTCAGGTCTTGCAGAACAGCACAGTGGATTCAAATAGAATGTTCTTTTAAATAAAATATAGTTTTTCAAAAGTTGCATCTGAACAGCTACAATAAGCTTTGCACATTATTTTTCATGGCCTGGTTGATAGAATTGACCTTTGGATTGATGCTTGCCTTTTTAACCGTATATTTTTAATTAATAAGCAAGTCGATTCACTTTATACTTTATTCTGTGAAGCGCTTTGAGACGTCTCAATGATATGTTATGGCACTATTATCAATTGCAAGGATAACTATTGTTTATTTGGGGGAGATAGCCGTGTGTATGCGGATTTGGGTTTGTTCTTGTATCTTTATATTTTTTTTATGTGAATTGAGGGACCTGAACTATTGTTCCACCAATTATGAGATTAACCATGACTCAGTATTGTCAATTTACTCACAGTGCTTAAGTTTAACTAAATCCTTGTGTAGAGTTTGCTTCTTTTATTGGCATGAAATAACATGTATTCTGATCCTCGTGTGCGACCAGAATAAATCTATTCCCTTTCCTCATACTCTTCCCTATCCCCCCACCCCAACACACATACATGTGTATCCCACAGAGTGCAAGCGTAGAGGACATAGAGGTTTAAGTAAACATGTTAATTTCAGTAGTTTTTCAATAAAAGTTCACTGCTAACTGCTTTTGTGAGGAGGTACTCAGCTACAGAATCATTACTGCCTTTGGACTGCCTATGGCACTGTCCACTAGTGTTTTCTGACATGAGATTAGGACAAAATAATTATACAAATTAAAAACTGTTAAGGGAAAATCTTTCTTGTAAATTATTAATCCTTCATCTCCTTTCACTTCCAGAAGTACAAGTGTAGGCTCCCAAGTCTACACACAGCAGCTGACAAGGCAGCAGTCTCCGCATTAAGCACTGTTTGTTACTAAGATGACGGCTACACAGCTTCACCTCGGCTGATGTTCTGCAGTCCTTTCTATATTATCTGATATTTGGTAACTCAAAAGTGTTGACACCACCACACGGTGCGTCATTCATTCCCTCAGCTATTTTGAATATAATTTTTTTTAGAGAATTATTACCCAATGTGCTGTAAGCAGAATGATTTATATGTTTACAGTGAGGATATTTTTCATTTGGCAGGTGAGGCAGAACTTGCCCCATTACTTTTTTTTGTCTGTGAGGTGTACGATTGATTCACACCTGCAATTGAATGGGATTCTGCAATGGAGTCTGCAGTCATTTTGCCCACAAATACACAGTCAATTCACTTTACAGTATATTCTGTGAAGCGCTTTGACACTGACTAGAACACGTGAAAAAGCGCTGCATCAAATGCAAGGATTATTATTATTATCCTCTCGCTTGTGAGGCGAGTGCGTTAAACCAGTACGCTGCAGGACTCTTGATCACATTAAGTGAAAACAATATTGGTACCAGGAGCTTTGAATTTCTGTTTTATAAGTGAAAATACATTGATGCCCCCGAAGTAATAACCGGCCTGCCTTTTTTTTATATAAAAAAAAGCTTAGCCACTTTTCTTGCTGCGACTGCCATTTTCAGGCTGGAACGAGACTGGTCAGAATAAAGTTACTGAGGCTGAAATCTTCATGCGGAGCGCATTTATCAGAAGCTGAAGAACAGTGTCAGAAACCGCGAGGAGACATAATTGGAATCTGAGGGAGAAGCGAGGGAGGGGATGGGGGTGGGGTGGGGTGGGGGGAAGGGAAGAAAGCATGCCTCTCTCTATATGGGAGGGGGGGGTGGTGGGTGGGGGGGAGGGAGGGTGGAGAGAGACAGAACTGAGAGGAAAGAGAGAGAGAGGAGGGTTTGCTTAAAACATTGGTAGGTGATGAAAGGTTAGCTGTTGCTATGAAACGGTTGCATTACTGAAATTGCACAGGAATTGATGAGGCGCCACAATCTGCCATGCTTGGATAGTGCTGCAGATGCCAATGACCAAACTGGGAATATTTATTGGCCGAATTGTTCAGTCAGCTGTTCAGTACAACTGGCTCTAATAGCATTTTGTTTAGAGAGGAAAAAGTAATACTACTACCCACCCACTCCCATCCTCAGAGAGAAAAAAAAAATCCTGTCTGGACTATTTTGATTTCATGTTTTTCCCTCTGGCTTACTGTACATGTATGTGTGATATTATTATTATTATTCTATGCCAAGCCAGTTTAGCAAGTCAGCCTGGAATTTTAACACGATCCTAAACGGACTTGCAGAGTAGCAGAAATTCTATCAAAATGATATGATTGTAAATTTGTGCGTACTCTGTGTTTTGGATGTGGTAAATATATCCTAGTTGGGCTAGAGTTTATTGTAGCCTGGAATTGGAAGTTCTTTTTTCCGTTTGGGGGAGTTTTTCATGTTAAATATTTATTTGTTTTTTTGTTAAACCCTGGTTTAGAGAAGTTTTTAAGTTCAACCTTAGGAAGTGGCTACATAGAAAGACACAGTGGCATTGGGGTTATCTTGTTTAAGATTTTTAAAGTAACCCCAAATCTGTAATTTGTCAAGTTGTTTTGTTTCAGCTCGTATTTTAATCGCATTTTGAAAATGTATACCATTGTGTTGGAATGACAGCCCCCAATGCGATGATCCGAACAATACGCTCATTATAGTTATTGGTTCCCACTTGGATAGTAGAGAAGTTTATATGACTAGATTAAGGACGTGCTGCAATATTGTAGTACTGAATACGGTCCCTTTAGTTCTGCCGTTGCTTCTTCCAACCACATCCCTTCTTCCAGCTGGAGCTCTGTGCCAGGGAATTCTTCACAGCAGTCATCCATAGTTGGCTGAGATGTGTAGGCGATACTCAAGCAGGGAAGGTTTGGCCCAGCTGATGTCCTCAGGAGATAGACTGCTCCACCAGTTGTGAAGTATTCTGCCTAGAGATGTGGTGCAAAGCAGTCGAGGTTGAATGACAAACTACTGCCAGATCTATTAAGCCTAGGTTTGTTTTTTGTATGTTGATTTTTTTTAAAAAAACTAATATGTGGGGTTGCAGTAGGGTATTTGGGGTACGTGGATAGATTGGTGACTCACTTAATATATTCTTGAGGCTTTCCTCTTTCCCCCTTTTGATTTTTCTCCCCTTGTTCCCCCTCTCTTCGTTGACAGTGACTCGTGTGAGGCGATTACATTAGCATGGTTAGTACTGTACTTCAGTTAGTGTTTCAGAATCTTAGCTGAGTGTCCATTCCTAGCCTGAGATTCAGCTAAGATTTTAGGTTGGGTCCTAGGACCTCATTCTTATAACATTACAAGTTGAATTGAGACTTCATCAATGGGGCATTCTATATAAATTAAAAACAACAACAAAAATCCAGTATTTGTGAGAATTTTGTGTTGTGTGGTTGGTATACAAGTCAGATAAACCAGGAATTAATTTTGACTGGTCTAGACAGTGGGAGCTAGAGCTCACTGGCTGTCTGTTTTATGTGCTGGTGGCAATGTAATCAGATTAGGATCCGTTGTGACAGCTCCATTGCAGTGAAAATGTGTCCCAAGTTCATCGTCTCTGTTGGTTACAGAAACCACTGTGGACAATAACTTCCTGGTCGGTTCACATTCCCATTGTGTGAAGTGTACTCCCATTGCAGTGTAAATCCCAGGATGGTTACTATTATTCCTGTCCCTGGAACTCGCACAATGTGCTTTCTGTAGATCTGAATGGAACTTGAGCTCGATAGCCTGGTTGCCATGATTGACTCCCATTTACCGTCTGTCCTTGGATAGCTTATCGGATGATTTAAACTCCCCAATTTCGTGCACTGTATTCTTTTGTTTTTTTCTATCATGACCTGAGAAACTGAATGTCATCAATTTCAATGTGCCAATGGACATTTAAAATCAGTTGGATTGGCAGCAGCTCAAAATGATGATATTTACTACTGTTATTTAGCGTGGCGTGGTGGGGAAAAAAAAGACAAAAGGACAATAGATACTTGGACAAAGTCATCAACTCAATATATTCTTGCTGTTGGACCAGCCTACTCTCGTACTTCCTGAAGGCCACTTTATCTTCTCCCCAACTATGGTAATAACAAGAGGTGACTTCTTAATTGTTGCGTAAGTGGTTATGTCACGCGTGAGTAATGAGACCGTGTATCCTGGCAAAACCTCTCTCTATACTGAAGCAAATCCAACTGGAGGGAGTTCGGATGATGCTGTCAGTGAAGTTTGAGTGATTTCATGCCTGAACTCATCTGTTGTGGGCTTGGAATATTCATCCAGACATTATTTTAAAATGGATAATTACTTGAGATCTTGGGCAAAGTTTAGGATAGGATTTCTGGATTTTTCAAAAACCATTACCAAAGCTGGTATGGGCAGAACAAGAACACTCGGGAGAGGGATTCAGGGATGAGGGAAGGGTCCTGCTGGTCAATAAACATTCCAGTCCTGCCCCTTTCAGACATGAGTTATAATTGGGAAAATTACTTGATAGGAAATCAACCCTAATTAGGTTGGCAAGGAAAAAAATGTTAAGCCCTCCCAAGTGTGGCTTTTCTCTGCCTTTCCCAAGACCTGGTTTGTTGATTTTATCCAAGGCTGCATCGCTGCGTGAAGCTCATAACTGAAAGGCTCATGTTTCTTAGCCATAAGGCGTTAAGTCAAACACGAGGATAAATTTTACAACAGTGCTTTTTTTCCCTGCTTGCGATATTAACCTCTTACTCTTCTTACTGCTGGTATCAACGTAAAAGCAGCTACTGCAGCCCATTTCTTCCCCTATTGAATCTCATGTTATGTTTTTGTTTCCATCTGCACCTCACCATCCCCCTTGCTGATCATCCGCAGGCCAGTATTTTGGAGAGGCGGTGTGGGGGGGGGTGGGGATCAGGGAAAAGTTATGTGAGGTGAATTGCGATGCTGTTGGATAGTGCTTTGAGCTACACTGTGAACTTTTAGGTGTTGTATTTTGGATACAGATGATTTGGGCTGGTGAGTACACTATTACATTAGCCCTCGAATATAACTTTTGGGTTTCTGTAGCTGTTCATCAAGCTGCCACTATCTGCAATCTGCTGGAAGCCTTTTTTGTTCGGTTGCCCTATTTTTCTGAGCGTAGCCGCATTATCTTGTCAGGAAGAAGCTTGCATTGAATATTCCATAGTAATTACCGAATTAGTCATTTTTCATTAGAATCAGCCTTTCCCATGGTTGACGTGCTTGGTCAGGTAATCCGCAAAGTGGGGCACGTCCCCTTGATACAGAGTTTGCAGCCTGCAGGTTTAATGTGCAGTAGGGTTTACGTATTAAGCTTTGTGTTGCAGTAATCTACGTAACCTGGTGGAATTTCCAGTCTTTTCAGTCTTTGTATCAGGTGGTTGCAGACTGAGAGCTTGTTTGATCTCCTTTGTGTGTTTAGCTTGTCTTGTTGGTGATCACTCTCTCTCTCTCTCTCTCTCTCTCTGGAAGGTCCACAATCAGGAGATTTAAAAAAATTTATATCAGTGATCTTCTGCCTCCATTATGATTAAAACCACAAATGTATATATTTTTTCCACAAAGCTCTCGTCACATAACCACAAGATTCAATACTTATTCGTAAAACAATCCACATATGTGACTCTTTGTTTATATGCTTTTAGACAACTGCTTCACTTCAGTGGCTTTTGAACTGCTTCAATAAACCAGTGAAGAATTTACCCCTCCCCTGACAGCCCAGCTGAACTGTGCACTGTGAAGAATAAATGATGAAACCAAAGATTAAACTGAGCGTTCCCCCATCGCACAGTTTTGCACGGAATAATAGATGTGTCCAATTACTGACATGAACTTTTTCTTTTCAGCAAGGCTGTAAATATTGTGGACAAGAGAATAAATAAAACTGTGGTCCAGGAGGTGTGGGCCTTTTGCGATCTGCGAGCACCAATTAATGCGGCTAAACACCCCGTCACGACTTTTAATATCCCAGTTTCCAGAGAACCGTCCCCAGTGGAGGGAAATAAATAGATGAAAACAGACGAGATTAGTGAACAGTACACAAGCAAATGACGAACCAAAACAAGGATTGGCAAAAATCCAAAGAACGTGTGCAGCACATTTACAGTGAAGCTGGAAACCTAATTAAAGTATAACATATACGGTATATATATATATATATATAGGTAGATATATCTATATGTGTAGAGAGAGAGAGATATGGCTATATAAAGTCAAAACACACTGAATAATCCTTTCCACCCATGGCTGTTTAATTGTATTGTTTTTCTTTTTCTTTAAAATTTATTCCCCTTTCCTCCCATCTAATATTTCTCCGCTGCTCTTCCCCCACCTCATGTTTCTTCCCTTCCCTCCCCTCCCCTCCCCTCCTGAATTGGGGGCAATTCTCACTGGGTCATAGATTCTGTGAGTGCTTCTGGCAATTCCTCACCTGGGTGAGCTCAGATCGTCTGCACGCTATCGTCCGCTGCATTTGTGTATGCAAGTCACACACAGCCCAGACTTATTATGAAATTGTTGTGTAAAACAAAAGTTGTACGTCGAGATCTCAACACATTAACAACCATGATTCCATTCCATCTGCACGACTAGGGTGTAGGAAAGGACAAGGCAATTTAAGTGCACCACTGGAGGGAGGAAGCCAGAGTGAAGGTCGCTCAGAAGTGAGGAGATAATAATAATAAGAAGAAGAATCCTTGCATTTGATATAGCGCTTTTCATATCTTGTCAATGTCTCAAAGCGCTTCACAGAATATACTGTAAAGTAAAATTGTATATTTGTGGGCGAAACGCGGCAGCCAATTGTGCACAGCAGCATCCCCCACAAACAGTCGTGGATTTGAAATGACCAATTTTTATTATTGTGGGTATTTTTTGGACGGATTATTATTAGGTGCGTGTGTGTGTATGTGTGGGGTGGGGGTGGTGGGGGATGGTGGGAGGGAAATGTGTGTTTGACCCTTGTTTGATTGTTGCAGAATGACGAGTTATATTCCAGATTTTGAATCCCACGCTCGCCTTCAAAAACAGTGACTTCTGCCCAACCGTAATTGGAATTCACATTTTGTTCCAGAAGGGAGACATCAAAACAAAACTGTGAAATGCAGACTGAATTCTACAGTCTCAGCAGATTCACAGTAACCAGTGAAGCTTTCGCTGTGGAGTACAAACAGGGTAATTTAGCATGATTGTGCCCAGCAAAACGCTGTAGGTTTGATTTGAGCAGTCCCTTTCATTTGCCTACATCACAGACGCTTTTAAAAAAAATCTCGACTGGGTTTGATGTGGAAATGCTGCCTCACCTCCCAGTGTCCCACAGTAACAGTTTGGAAGGACAGCCCTAATAGAACCAGGAAATGTATTCCCGGCAGGGCGAAACATTAGGCAAGTTCCTTACTCCACACGCCTCCTCGCCTAGCAGTAAGTAGGGAACCCAGTTGTGAGTCGATTGGCGGATCGCTTTTCCGGGGGTAATAATTCCTTAAAACGATAATAAATTGGTCACTCAATCCACAACTGTTTTTTTTGCGTTGGACACTGCTGTGCACGATTGGGTTTGCCCACATGATATACAGATCAGTCAATTCGCTAAATAGTAGATTCTGAGAAGCATTTTGAGATGTCTCAAAGATTTCACTACGGCACTACATCAAATGCAAAGATTATTATTATTACTATTAATCAAACTAAATTGCCCTATAATCTTAAGTGTTTGGAAGGCAATAGGCTTACTCGGGTGATGGTGTTTTATTTTTTGTTGCCATTTTGTCTTACACTCGTTAGCTCCTGTTTAGAAGCAGGCTGGAAGTAAACGTATTATGCTGAGAAGTAGGAAATTCTCTGAAAGTCCATCACCAGTCTGCATGCGATTCAACAGGTTTATAACGTAAGGTCATAAGGGTAGTTCAAAGACTCCAGTAAAGTGCACAATATTTAACATTCTGGAGTAACTCAAGTGGATAGGTTTCCTCTTCCAAGCTCAGAAATTGACGCGTGTTAACTTTCATTTTAATATAAACCTATGATACTTTCCGAGAGAATCTATTCACTCAAGTACTCCGCTGTCATATGAAGCAAAGCTGTGTACAGCACTGAAGTGATGCGTTGGGTCTGTGTTATGTAGATGTCGTGAAACAAACCCCTGAAACGCGCATTATGAGGCGCAATAAGCCCCGAGCCAGTCTCCCCAGTGCTCGCCACACTCTGCAAGTTTTCTTTTGTGTAATAGTTTAATTTGAGTTAATTAATAACCAGGAGTCTTTGCTGGAATGTAACATTTTCTTGTGTGCGGGCATTGTTTGACTATTTATTAACCAAGATTGCTTGGATTTTCTGAAAGGAACAATTGCACTAAATTTTCCAACCTCCTCAAAATAAGTGCACACATGTGGGTGAGTTCTAGTAAGACGCAGGATAGTTGCAGTTCTGAATTATCAGCAAAAGCAGCTAAGGGTTTCAGAAATACCATTCGGCAAGTAGGAATATTTAAAAAGACTTCTGGCACAAAGCAGCTCTTTTCAAATCTATTCTCTGAATTGTTGGCAGATAGTGTTTTTTTTAATGCAGTGAGTGATTGGAATTTTCCTTTTTACAAATGATGATGATGGTGATAATACATTTGATATAACGCCTTATCACATTGTTGAGACGACTCAAAGCACATCACAGAATATGCTGTAAAGTCAATTGACTGTGTATTTTGTGGGTGATGCGCGGCAGCCAATGCACACAGCAGCGTCCCCACAAACATTGGATTGAGTGACCAAATTATTATTTATTCATAATCATAACTTGCTTTTGGTATAACTGGTAAATGCCAAGGGGGATACAGAATGGAATGCAAACGGGCCATTCAGCCCAACTAAGTCAATGCCGATGTTTAATCTCCACACCAGCCCCGAGTCGTTCTGTTTCTCCTCATTCCTTTTCCGTGAAGAAACATTCTGACGGGTTAAATTCCGTCCCCTTTTTGTTTTGTTTTGTCTGCTCACCTGATCATCTCTTGTTTTACTCAGGTGCCCCTGACCCAACGGCAGGTGCTAGCATCGACGATGAGAACTGTTGGCATCTCGACGAGGAACAGGTCCGAGAGCAGGTCAAGCAGTTCCTATCACAAGGAGGATACTATGGGTCGGGAAAGCAGCTGAATTCTATGTTTGCAAAGGTGAGAAACCTTTTTAACGCGAAACCATGTGGCAAGGCATTTGGCTAACTTGAAGTGGATTATGTTTCACAGATGCTCCTGAGAGCTTAACCATCTATTGGGTGGCATCGTTGTCTCTCCGCTTCACTTCTGGTTAGAATTGATGTCACCAGGCAGTTGATTTATGGAACATTTTGTCTGGTTTGGATAATCTTAAGCACGACGATGGGTTGTTGTTTTTTGCACCTGTCAGGCAGGCAGCCGGCTGACCGAAATATATATATATATATTTTTAAAAATAGGCGTTTGATTCCAAAGGCAGAGACGTCTTTCCAGTTGGGTGGGGGCGGGGCGGGGGGAATAGGTGAGCTTTTCACTCCAGTGCTTTCAAGAGCCGGGAGAATCCCAGACTGAATGTTGACCTCAGCTGGACTTGCGACGTGCTCTCATCGCGGATGGAATGCTGCCAACCAGGGAGTTATCAAAGTAGCACGATTTGCCTGATAGCCGGTCGGTGATGGATGGCCTGCACCACAGATACAGCCAGATTAATTGCTGCTGGGGATTTTTTTGGGGTTGCATAAGGAGAAATGATTTATCGGGGGTGGGTGTGGGGGAGGGGAGAGAGAGAGAGAGAGCCTGAACCAAGTGAATTTTGAAGGCCTTGGGAGATAGACTATAAACACAACCCAACTTTCTAACGTCGTGTATGTGTATCTCAGCGGAGTGACTCAGCATATTTTCAACACTTTGCTGCACACGTACAGCACTGGCAGTGCAGTTGAAGTAGTAAAGGGGTGTAGTAGGATGTTAGGAAGTTCCCAATCTCAGGCACATTTCTGAGGGTGAAACCAGAGAGGTGATTTTCACCCTTTTTAAAAAAAAATACACCCACAGACACATATTGCCAAACTGAAACAAACAATGTGATCATCTATCTGCTTGGAGCCCTTTCGGCTGAAATGATGAGACTGCCAGTCCTGAAGGGCAATCAGACTGATTTGATTTGCAGCAGATTCGTCTGGCCATCTTAAAGTACAAAATAAATGTTTAATGTGGTAGTCGTGGCATTTTACTAGCTTATATATGTATATATCAAACAAATGAAAATCTTTTCGGTGACTTTATTTGAAATGGTGCAGCTGAAACCTGTGCACTATTCCGTGTCTGACCTTAGAAAGTGTTTGGCTGAGACACGAACCATAGAACTGCCACAGTCTGCAGAATCTGTCAAAAACGCTTTAAATCAGCCTATAATACACTAATTGTACCTACAGGCCAGTTAACCTTATCGATCACATTATGTTTAAAATTCTGGCTGTGCCTTTAACAGTGACGCTAGAATTTCTCTGTACCCTCACCCCCCTTCCCCCCTTCCCCACGTACTCACTACCCTCACCCCCCTTCCCCCCTCACCCCCCTTCCCCCCTCACCCCCCTTCCCCACGTACTCACCCCCCTTCCCCACGTACTCACCCCCCTTCCCCACGTACTCACCAAGGTTACATTAACAATGAATCTCCAGCATTTCTTCAATATGGGGAAAAAGATATTCATGAGGGCCATTGCCTTGTCAATGCTGCCATTTTTATCGTCGGAAACATTTTACCTTCATATTTAATGGATGAATGTAGTTTGAATGAGGTACTTGAACCCCCCCACTCTTCTCCCAGTTTGATCGGTTCAGGAGATCCACTTGACCTCCCCCCCCCCCCCCCCAATGCCCCCAAACTGAGAGTGGACTCTCTGGTTTAGGCGCTGTGGTACTTGAGAGGCTGATCTGTATATTCGTTGCATTTGATATAGTGCCTCATCGTGTCTTTGAGACGTCTCAAAGCCCTTCACATAAAATATCCTGTGAAGTGAATTGACTGTATATTTTGTGGGCGAAACATGGCAGCCAATTGCACACAATACATCAATACAAGTTGTTGTTGTAATAGCCTGAGCTCCCTGACTGTATGTTTTTTTGACTGCCTGGGGTGAGTGTGCACTAATCTCAATCAATTGTCAATTTGCAATTAAAAAAAATTGAGGAGAGAAAAGAATGTTTTTTTTGTCACTTTGTTTTTTTTTAACCAAAGACAAGAAAAGACCAGCGAGCTCGGTGCAGTCGTGTTTGGACTTTCTGCCAAAGACCCATTTCGTAAATAAAAACGCCACGTCCTGCAACGGCGCTGAATTCATTTTGATTTAGTGTTGTTGTTTTATGGTGTGTTCACAGGTACGCGAAATGCTAAAGATGAGGGATTCCAACGGTGCCAGAATGCTGACGTTAATCACGGAGCAGTTCATGGCCGACCCTCGACTCTCACTGTGGAGGCAGCAGGGAACGGGCATGACGGACAAATGCCGGCAGCTCTGGGATGAGTTGGGTAAGCGGAGGGGGTCTGATGGACGGCCGGGGCGAGGGGGGGTGGGGGGAGAGCGCGTAGGAAGGCAGCAGCCGAGAGGAGCAAAGTGAGACTCCCTTCGCCAGACGCCTTTACAATGTAAATACACAGCAGGAGTTGAATGCGGAACTGTAATATGAGTTTTAGATGGTTTGAGCGCCGAATAATAGGCAGATAGATGGGGCGGGGAGCGATCACATCACAAGGCAGGCATCTAATCAAGGGACTCGCATGCCACAAAATGGGTACCTTGGGTTTCACTCTGCAGCTCAGTCTTACATCTTTGAGTTTTGTGTATTATTATACATCCTTCTTGTTTTTAGATGCCTGGGGATCTTCAAAAATCCCACCTCCATCCCCCCACATCCACCCCCCCTTTTCACGGGGTTGAATTTTAAATTTACACGCATAGTGAAAATGTTTAAACAATTTTAAAATGGTATGAATCCAGTGATGCTCTTTGTGTAACAAAGAGACAAGCTGGCTAAATGTAACCATCAATTTTGATGATGTATCTGAGGGAATGCGGGCAGGAGTTTGCCTTCCTGCTGTTCTGTGGCACAGAGAATGTGGGATGCTCAGAGAGGCTGCCAGTCAGCACCTCGATGTCTTATTACTGAAATTATTTATTCCTTTTTTTCCCCCCAGCTTTTTAAAACTGTTGAATTAGAATATACAGTACCTGATCAAAGTGCGTAGCTTCACTCGTTTAACTGAGGAATAACATAATAATAATAACAATAATCTCTGCATTTGATAGAGCGCTTTATATCATTGAGAGCTCCCCAAGTGCTTCACACAATATACTGTAAAGTGAGGTGACGGGAGTATTTTGCAAGCAAAATTGTATTATACCGGTAATAATAATACTAATGTTGTATTAAAATGGAGCATTTTCTACAGAATTTGTGAATGTTGCAAAGGCCACACGTCTTGGGTGTCCGAGTCTCCTCTTGTTGCTGTGTTTTGTGCCACATTGTGTTGGTTGTACCGACAGCCAACACAGAGTGGTCTGGTGTGGGAATCCCTGTGACGTGGATGAGTTGGGTGAGGTTGTGAATAAGAAATACAGAGGATTTTCAGGCTGCGCTCCCAGTTCAATTCAACTCCCATTTCACAGCGTGTTAAAAAAAAAACTCCAGTGTTTTTGCCCAATGTACCATTCAGTTCCCTTAGCTGTCAATATTCTCAAAGTATGTTGTTTGTAGATTGGCACAGTAGCTTAGCACATTGCCCTTCTGCCTCTGGGACCTGAATTTGAATCCAAGCCAAAAACTTAACTGGATGAAAATCTGCCCTCTTTTCTGGCTGGAAGAGTCAGTTGTAAGTGAGAGAGGTTTACGTCTGTCTCAATGTTTTTTGGGGGGATTTTCTGTGGGTCATCCAAGATGAACGATGTTAGGACTGAACGTGTGGAGCTCAATTTCTGCCACGTAAACTCAACCGGTCGAGCGTGAGACCCAGCTCCGCTTCACAAGAGCACCCTTCCCGCACAGTATACCATTCATCTGACTGCCACTGCTAATGTGGCTCTCGGTAGTTTGATGCCAGAGGTACTCGATTGAGAGTAACCTGACCGATTTCATGTAGGATTCTTACAGGCAGGCAGGCAGCAACAAAAGACAACAGCATCCTTTAAGCGGAGATTGCTATGGAGTGATAAGTGATGGGTTTGCATCCTCTGATACTGGGTTGAGAAATGGAGGAAAGCGGCCTAGGCTAATGACTGGGATCATCAGATTGTTTGCCTTCGCAGCTGTGGTCAAAGAGACAAGTAAAGTGGATTACTGTCACCTTAAAAATATTACGCCGGCAAAACTAGAAAACGTTGTGTAGCTCAGTGGTTAGAGAAAATTGCCTCAAGCCAGAAACCTGGGTTTGATTCCCGGCTGGACGAAACCTTGGGTAAGTTTCCTTACTCCAGGTGAAAATACCCTCAAGAAAAACAAAGCAAAATTAAAATTGGTCACTTCAGTCCATGACTGTTTGTGGGGACCTGCTGTGCGCAATTGGCTGCCGCATTTTCTCCCACAGATATACAGCCAATTCAGTTTACAGTGTATTTTATGAAGCGCTTTGAGATGTCTAGAAGAAAAGTGCTATGTCAAATACAAGTATTGTTATTATTATTAACAGTTAAATCGGTTAATCTAATCAGTTAACTAATAAATCAGTTAAATCAGGAGAGCTTTGATTCATAGAAGGTGGGTCCGGTCCGAGCCTATTCCGATAGGTTGCTGTGGCCAGGGTGGTAGATAGGGAGCTACATTTGGCTTCAATCTGTTGGCTAGGGAAACATAAATGTGTGTGTGATTGGCGAGGACAACAAAAAGTTTGGCTGCATACACCATCTCCTTGTTAAGTGGTTAATGTCAAAACTCACACATGAATAGCAACTAGTTGGGTGAGGCCCTGGACTTCACTTATGGAACGTTTCTCCTGTGGGAGGAGGAGTAAATGTGAAGAGCTGTTGCCTTCTGAAACCCGGAAACTGGTCAAATATCATCGAGTACCAGATAACATTTCCTTTTTGCTGTACAATTCAAGAGAAAATATCCTACAAACAAAACGCAAAATACCCCAAATGCTGGAAGTCTGAAACAAAAACAAGTGGGTCAGGCAGTATCTATGGAGAAAGGAAAGTGAGTCAACGTTTCAGGACCACGACCCTTTGTCAGAACGTGAGAGATCTAGTTCCTTGTGAATTACTGGGCAAACCCAAAATTTAATTGACCTGTACCTTTGTCGTAAAATATTTAATGCAAACAAGATCAATGAAAGAAGATTAAATGCCTTTTTATTCTGCCCTGATTTTTTTTCTCTCTTAGTGAAGATTAGAAACCAATAGCTCCCATTTCTGTCAGACATGACATTTGTGGTAGAAGATTAAAACCTAATTACATGTAGCAGGAGAGAGAGAGAGAAAAAAAAATGGCATCTATATTCAGTATGAACCCATCGCATGACCTTAATCTTCCTCCACGGTTGCCCATTCAATTCAGATTGTCTTTTGAATAAGCTGTCAGCAAGTGAGGGAAAAGAGGGGAAGGAAAGGAGAGTTGCAAATTAAAACCATAACGCAATTGGACAAGACAAGATTTTTTTTTCCCAGCCGAAGCAGTTTGTGTTTCAGTCAGCGCGGCTTTCTTTAGTGAGACATAAATATGATGAGTCCCGTCAACCAATGGTGACGGATTTACAGTCCCGACAGCAGAGGATCGTCGGGCGTTGGTAGCCCGAGGAGCGGATGATAATTCAGCTGCTTTCTCATTTTCTTAATGGAATGTTTCCCGGCAGCTTTGTGTTTGGTTTATTTATGGACGAGTTCTGGCTGGCGTATGCACAGCGACTGACCGGGGACAGTCAGCTTGCCTCCCTTTGACAGTCTCCGTCCCCCCCACCCCCGTCCTATCACTCACAGGGGGAAATCGATGGGCCTTTCTCAGGCCATTTGTCATTTTAGTGATTGAAAGAAGATTGCTTAAAAATAACCGCACGACCGTTGCCTAGATATGACGCCAGAAATACTCACATTTCCTCTTCTGATTAGAGGTTCAAACATGGAAGTAATTAATAGCCATTCTTGCAATATTTGTTTTTTGCGGCCTCAACTTTCAACCCAATGTTGTAACCAGTTAAATGTTTCTACTGTCGAGGTGTTTTATTTTGGCTTATTAAAAAGTAGAAAATTCTGTTCAAAAACCATGCAGCCACATTGGAAGGAACAGATGGTATTTCAGTCCGCAAGATCGAAAAGGCCTCGGTTAGATGGCAGTCACTGTCTGCCTTACATTCATAAAGAGATTGTTTTTAAACAATAAAAATCTCATCTTCTGAATGTTGTCGACCCAAACGACAACCCCTGCTTCTAATTGCTCCTTTACGATTGACAACAGTTTTTTTGTTTTGAGTGTCTTGTGTATATTATATTATATATGTATTACAAAGAAAGAGGATTGGATGGACTGGACTTCTAAATTCTCGTTTCCTACCCTCTCCCACGGGAACGCACCTGGCATTCAGCTCATTGCATCTCTGTGAAGACATGCTGAATGTTGGGATGCTGTGTTGTGAGCCTTGTTGTGCCCTACCTACAGTAATGCAGCTTGAATCTCTCTGCAGACTCGATATCAGCAATACGATATCATTAGTTACTCTTAGTGAATAAATACGCAGCTTCCACAAATTGCCCAAACTGTGGCATAAAAAACAAGGAGAAAGGGTTGGTCTGGTACTCAGACTGAATAAGATTCCCAATGGCGAACGAACGAACGAACGAACGAACGAACGAACGAACGAACGACCGTTGTTTGGTGGTGAAATGTCGAGTTGATTTTGGGAATTGTTTGTGATTCATTTGCAGAAATTAAGTTTCTTTAATATGAAATTAAGTTTATTGAATATGAGGATATCTGAAAAATATCTGAGGTTTGTGTTTTCAACGCAAAGAGCAACTCAATCTTTCCATTTCTCAACTCGGGTTCCGAAAGACATTTTGTGCATCACCTTGGCACAGCTTCCTGATGTGAAAAGACGCTATGTATTCACGTGTAAATTTAGTGTTATTATCAGAAATAAGTGGAGTCCTGTAGCTCAGTGGTTAGAGCACTCACCTTACAAGCGTAAGACCTGTGTTTCGAATCCAGGCAGTTCAGGGCGAAACCTTGGGCAAGTTTCCTTGCTCCACACGCCTTATAATAATCCCTCCAAGAAAAACACAATGATAAAATTGGTCATTTCAATCCACGGCTGTTTGTGGGGACGCTGCTGTGCACAATGGGTTTCCGCCTTTCACCCACAAATATACAGTCAATTCACTTTACAGTATATTCTGTGAAACACTTTGAGACGTCTAGAAGATGTGAAAAGCGCTGTATCAAATGCAAGGATTAATATTATTATTATTATTAGACAGAGTTGGCAGGACATGGGAATTATGCAGGCCTGTTGTTTCTCCCTGTACAATTTACAGCCACTGGAGAGAGCCACTGAGCAAGTCAGGCACTGATTCCTGTCTGTGTGTTACTGCCAGATCATCGGATTGTTTCAGATGAAGAATGCCCTTTGTCCCATCAGATATCATTCTTTGGGAATATCCCACCCTACTGCCTTCCCGTCACAGCAGCTTGTGTTTGTTTTAAATGAGTCCAGTGTCCTGGCCGCAATCACCGTCCTGGTAAACTTTCAGCCATCAACAACAACAAAATTGCATTTGTATAGCGTCATTCACTTTGGGAGGCATCAGATAGACCATCTGGATAACTAAACACTTGCTGGTATTTATCCTAAAATTGCACTGTGTAACTCTAAACGTTTTTTGTTCATCGTATTGTTCTGGTTTTATCTTTTCAATCCCATTTATAAAAAAAAATTATATTCCCTGATAAAGTCCCCTACAAGACTTCTGGGCAATCATGCTTGGTTAACAAAGCTGGCTAAAGCCTCAAGCATTTTTTCACGGGATGCAGGGAAAATCAGTTTGAGACTGCAGGAATAAATAGTTTTACTGTTTTTCTAACTTCCCTTTTTTTTTTGCTTTTTGTTGCTGCTGGTCCTCAACTTGTGCCCTCTTTCTCTTTCTCTTACTCACTGGTCAGCAGACATGATTGTTCCACCGTTTGTTCTCTCTCCAAAGCCATTCAGATGTTTGAAAGCTCCCGGTTTTCTAGTGCGTTGTTGCTCGGCTCTCTGGCTGCGATGGACCCAAATGTCTGCCTTGTCACTGAGTGGCTGTCTCCTCTCCTCCCCCTCCCCCCCCCCCCCCCACCCCTTTTCAGGTGCCCTGTGGGTGTGCATTGTGCTGAATCCCCACTGCAAACCAGAGGAGAAGGTCTCGTGGCTCCGACAGCTCAAGAAGTGGAACGATATGGATGTTTGTCCTCTGGAAGACGGTAACTACGGCAACGAGCTGCCTAACATAACTAACGCGCTTCCTCAGAGCTCCAATCATAGTCAAGGTGAGTGCAGGAACTCCCTGAGAGCCCAGCCACCGCTTCTCCTCCATCGCTGTCATTTTAAACGCAGCAGCATCGAAGCCTAGATTTTGTTTTTACATTAATGGTATAACTTTTTAGCAGCCTCAGGGGATCGTCCACTTGCACGAATGATCGTGTAGGACCGGAGGTGATGATAATGATATTATTAAGAATAATAATCCTTGCATTTGATGTGGCGCTTTTCACATCTTATCGACGTCTCAAAGCGCTTCACAGAATATACCGTAAATTGAATTGACTGTATATTTGTGGGCGAAACACGGCACCCGATTGCTCACAGCAGCGTCCCCCACACAAACAGTCATGGGTTGAAATGATCAATTTTTATAATTGTGTTTTTTTTGGGGGGACGGATTATTATTAGTCGTGTGTGTGTGTGTGTGGAGTAAGGAAACTTGCCCACGGTTTCACCTTGATCTGCCTGGATTCAAACACAGGTCTCAAGCTTGTAAGGTGAGATGATGCTTGGGAAGATGTTATAAGGTCATGCTAGCTAAGAGAGATTTGGATGGCTGGCAATTAGACGAGAGTTCCACTGAGCCATGCAATTTTTTTTCTTGTTTTCTTGTAAAACTAATTTTAAACTATCTTCCGTTTGAGGGCCTGTTGCACGGAGTTGTGTAAACCCTATGTTTCAGAATTCTGGGGAATGTGGTTCTGAGATTACTACAGCCTTTGTTGCATTCATTCCTCAGAAGGTGGATATCATTTGGCTAATCTCAGAAGTTTTGTTTGGGGAGGTGGGGGGAAACGTCTCCCGAGTTTTTCAGGCTGGGGAGGAAGTTTGGAGAAGTTCCTTTTTTTCCTTTAATCGGTCTTTGCAACTCCTTTGCAAGCGTGTTGGTAGACTCAGTGGCGGATAAACGTTGATTGTTTAGTGAGATTTTATTTTCTGTACTGCCTGACACAGGACTCTTTGAATTAAAACCAGAGGAAACGAAACTTCAAAGAAATGCTGTGTGACTTTTTGGTCCATGTTTTTGTCGGTAATTTGCAGTATTTTCTTAATGGGATTTCTCAGTCAGTCAGTCAGTAATCTGAGTCATGTAAATCGGATGTCCTTCCGGTAGCCAGAATTGTGCGAGAGTAGCCCATGGGGAACAACAGAGTCAGTGCTTTCCTACCCCCAGAATGGAGTGAGTTCCCACGCTTTGACTGCAGTTAGGTGTCCAGCCAAATTACCACAAACTGTTCCTTCAGCTGCCCAGAGCATCAGAAATCACCATCCGATGGGAATTAGTGATTCACACGGAGGTGGGGGGTGGTGGGGAGGTGGGGGGGGGGAGAGAAGAATAAATAACCAGAATGTATTCGATCATAGAATTGTGGTATGATTACGTACGAGTTTTGACTTCTGGTGCCGGGCCCTGATATTGAGACCGGCTTGATGAGTTGCGATATTCTGCTGTACTAATTTTACTGTCGTTGGGAACTTAAGCCATCTAGTGGCAGGTACGAGTGAAAATCGTACAATCCAAACTACTGCTCAGCAACAGGAAATGAGCCGTTTGATCTTTATTAAGAAGTCCCCGATTTGGTTTCCAACTGGTGATAAATAATGGAATCTTGACGGGCAAAGCTTAAAGAACTCCTAAAAACAACCAGTTTATCTCAGCCCTGAAAGCAGTTAGGCAGAAATGGAGCTCATGTGGCTCAGTGGGCTAGAGCACTCGCCTTACAAGCGTGAGACCTGTGTTTGAATCCAGGCAGGTCAGGTCAGGATGAAACCTTGGGCAAGTTTCCTTATTCTATATACACAAACACACACACACATGCTTAATAATAATCCATCCCCCCAAAAAATTGGTCATTTCAACCCACCACTGTTTGTGGAGGACGCTGCTGTGTGCATTTGGCTGCCGCGTTTCGCCCACAAAATATATACAGTCAATTCACTTTACACTATATTCTGTGAAGCACTTTGAGACACAGTCTAGAGGACGTGGAAAACGCTATATCAAATTCAAGGATTATTATGATTATTATAAAGCGCTCACACGCCTGGCTTCACAGCGTCAGTGTCCGATGAATCCGAGCTAAGCAGAATACACCCAGCCTCTGGCACTGAACAGGCAGGTTCCAGGGCAAAAACAGGCACGACTTCCAAGCGGTCAGGTTACTGCCCGTGTCACTTGCCTGTTGGTGTTGCTGATGGGCTGGAAGTAGTGGTGATGTGATCATGTGGCGGGCAAGAGACGTCAGTGACAACATGACAAAGCAGTTTAACGTCTGTCATCTGGAATCTCGGACAACAACACGTTGGAAGGAAGAATCAGGCCTGTAAATAAACAGGACCCCCCCCAAAAAAAAAAAAAATTTTTTATAAACCAGTCAGCAATCATTGCAGGCTATCGAGGAACTCTACATTTAAGTACATCTCAACAATTATCATCCATCCGCCTGCCTTACAACACCTTACTACAGGACAGTTAATCAACCAATTCTCTCTCTCTCTCTCTCCACACCCCTCCCCTCCCCGCATACAATAGAGCACCAGATTTAGGTGAACCAAAAGTTACCAAATATCAAGTAGAACTTAATTAGCACATTTTTTCAACTCAATTATTTGCGATTTTCGGCACATACACGCACACGCGCACTAGACAAAGGCAGATCAGGGAGCTTTTTCAGGCCTCACTAACACAAGAGACCCGACAGGGGAGTGAGTCTCAAGTCAGACTCTCAGCGGAGATTTGTCCTCACCGAGCGAGCTTCACGATTTGTAACTAATTGGAGGAGAAAGTAAATAATCAGATGGAATGATATTAATGCAATCAGCATTTTGGGACTGTCATCCTTCTCTATCAGTGAGTCACCGAGAGACCTGATCAAAATCAATGAGCATCGAGAGCTTTTTTCACCCTTAAAATTCTAATAAGCGGTGCTGTGGGGGTTCGAAAAGCAAGGCTGAGGAGTTTTCTTACCCGAGGTTTCAGATACAACATTTAATGCATGATTAGCGCTAAGGTCATCATTCGTACTTTTTCCCTCTGGTCTGACAATTACAGTTTAAAACAAATCTTCCCCAGGAACAGCCTCTAATTGAAACTCCGAGCTTAAAAACTTGTCTTCCCATCTGCCGCTCTGTAATTGGTCTACAGTGTATTTTAAGGTAACTTGCGCTCAAGATTTTTTTTTATATTTAAAGAAAAAAAGGCAGTTGTGTGTGTGCAGGCTTCGATGTGCTGCTCTTTTGGGTGCAATTAGCCGTCCGTTAGATTTTCTCCTTAGGTGGTTGCTACCAATTGCACATCAGAGTTAACAGTGTACTCCCCCCCCACCTCCCACCCCCTCCTCCTCTTCACTCCCTCACCCACTCCTGGCGCTTTTCGATTTGCCATTTAAATGTGATGTTTCTTTACTTTAAGGTATTATTATTTGTTTTCTTATCTTCCCCTCTCTTTGGTCTTCTTTTGCGAGCCTTGCCTTGCCCCCCTCCTTGCCTCTGTGACCTGCTGAACACCTATCAACCTGTCCGCTCATCCTCCCTCCTCCCTGTTTTTATATTCCACCAAAAAACTAAATTTTTGTGGTTCCACACACCTATTAATAGTCCTTCCCTCCAAAAAAACCCACAATAATAAAAATTGGTCATTTTCAATCCACGACTGTTTGTGGGGGACACTGCTGTGCCCAATCGGCTGCCGCGTTTCGCCCACATATATATATACATATATATATATACAGTCAATTCACTTTACAGTATATTCTGTGATGCGCTTTGAGACATCGATAAAAGATGTGAAAAGCCGCTGTATCGAATGCAAGGATTTATTATTATTAATTATTATTGCAACCACCTCCCTTCCCTCCCCGTTTGCTTGGGAGCCCACTTGGCCATTGTGAAGCGTTCAGACACAGTTAGCCTCGTGAAAGGCACTGTAGAAATGCGTGTGATCGACCCAACAAAATCACTTTCCTTGATTTGAATATTGTGATTCAATCAGGTAAAACCTAGAGAAGCATTGATTAATTGAACACGGACTTACTCGGACTATTGTGGCTGTTTGGTTGGCCCACAGGCCAAAGGTTGCCCACCCCTGTTGTAGACAGATGTGCTCATTTTCTGCCTGAAACTAGTCCAGAGGATCAGAGGAGGTGGCGGAGGGTTGTGGTGGGGGTGGTGGGGGGGTTCAGTCTGAATCTATTATTTCACCAGTTAAGAAGGAAATACTGTACCTTCCTTCTGCCCACCTGCCTGCCTGCCTGCCTGCGTTCCTGATTTATTTTTTCACTCTCCAATCAAGGAATACTCTAGTCCTCCACCAACGCCTTGGCTGAGATCCAGCCGAGATCGGTGGTCATGTCTAAAACGTTTGTGATCAGGCTGGTAAAGCATTTACTGATGTTTTTTTTCACTCAGCCCAAGACCAATAGTGGTAATGAAAGGTTTCACCTTTTTTTTGAGTGTTTTCTGTCACAAAAACTGTTGCCTTCAGTCTTCTGCTACGTAGAGTGTGTGACAATTGCACATCAATTGTTTGATCGTAAATATTTTCCTAATCCTCACAAGTAGTGCTCGCGCTCTGTGTTTAGCCACTTCACACTTAATTATCCTGTGGTTTCAACAGCATCAGCCTCGACCCCATGATTGCTGAGTTACCTTCCGTTTCCATTAACTCCCCGAAACAAAACAGGTTCTCTGACCTCCACATATTCACTTGGTATATGGGGAAAGTGTTTAAATCAGAACTGTCTTCCAACTCAACTGCCCCCCTTCTCTTCTGTGTTGCCACGCACACCTGGACCAATTTGACCAGGATGCTAAGAGCTCCTGTAGCTCAGTGATTAGAGCAGTCACTCACTCGCCTTACAAGCGTGATACCTGTGTTCGAATCCAGGCAGGTCAGGGTGAATCCTTAGGTAAGTTTCCTTACCCCACGCGCCTAATAATAATCCGTCCCCAAAAAATCCACAATAATAAAAATTGGTCATTTCAATCCACAGCTGTTTGTGGGGGAGACGCTGCTGCCGCGTTTCGCCCACAAATATATATACAGTCAATTCACGTTACAGTATATTCTGTGAAGCGCTTTGAGACGTTGATAAGATGTGAAAAACCCTATATCAAATGCAATGGTTAGTATTATTATTATAATTTTTTTTTTTAATTGCACGATTTACAACTGCTGTAAGCTTTGATCTTCAGGACCAGTCTACCATGGTTCTTGTGGCAGACTTTTTAACATTGGAGTCTGTTTGAGGATTGTACTGTATGTAGCTAGGAGCAGGGAAGACCATGGCTTGTCATATCCTGGCACAAATTGTGCTGGTAAATAGTCTCCAGTTGCTTTTGGGGGTAATGCTCTTCTTAAGAATTAGTTTTGCTTTTCACCGAGTCCCACCAACCCGCCTGTGGCCTTTCTCCCGCACAGAGTCTTTAGCCAGGCCGAGGAGGACAGTCTTCACACGTGCAATAGAGGCTTGTGATCTACACTGGCAGGACAGTCACCTCCAGCGGATTATTAGCAGTGATTTCTACGCCTCGCCCTCTTATCAGAGCGAGAGCCTACTCTTCAACTCTCAAGGACAGCCTCTGTGGTTAGGTAACTGTTGAGTCATTCTCGTATTGACGTTAACTTCTCCTTATCTCCCCCCCCACCCCACTCCCCATTAAAACGTCTTAAGCTAAATGCCTTTCTGAACTTCTTTTTTCCAATCTGCCCAGAACATGTGCCAACTGCCTGTGCGCGCGTGGACGCTCTGCGTTCCCATGGCTATCCTAAAGAGGCCCTGAGACTGGCCGTTGCCATTATTAACACTCTCCGCCTGCAACAGCAACGCCAACTGGAAATTTATAAGCATCAGAAGAAAGGTGAGAATGCCAAGGATATCCCTTATTGAAACAGTAAAGCTAAGGCCAACTACCTCCCTCCCTCCCTCCCTCCCTCCCTCCCTCCCTCCCTCCCTACCTACCTACCTACCCACCCGCCTGCCCACCCCCCTACCCGCCTACCTACCTGCTGGATTACCTGCCTGCCTGTGATGTGGCACAGGAGGAGCATTAACAACATATTAAAATGAAACAAATGCACAAAGGATTTTTTCACACTGGAAATTTTAACCTTTAAATAATGCAGCCTTGGTAACAGTGAAAGTCAACATGTGGATTAGGGAGATAGGGGTGGGTGGGTGGGGGAGAGGAAGATGGGGGACTAAGGATTTCTTTAGTTCAGATGGTTCAATATGAGATATTCACCTGACAATTGTATTTCTGGATTATCACGCGGTGTGGGTTGGGAGGAAGAACCTGTTGTATGTGGGTGTCGTATAAATTCTCCCGATAATTTATCTAATGAGATGGGGGGGGCAAAATATAAGAGGCAACGAGGAAAGGCCCCGGGGAGTGAGAGCAGACACATGGCTGTTTCGGAAAGCCGACACAGGAATAATAGGCTTCTGTGTGTTTCAAATTTGATTTGAGAAACAAATCTTTATTGGAAAATGTTACTGATATTTGTGGTGTTTACTGTTATACAGAGTTACTGCAGCGAGGTGTGACAACCATTACAAATTTGGAAGGGTGGGTGGGTCATCCTCTGGATCCTGTCGGGTGTCTCTTCATCACACTGACTGAAGCCTGCCGACTAGAGGATGAGACGAGTATGGAGACCGCAGGTAAGCTCGCAGAATCCCCTCCGGTTTAGTGCTTGGTTTGTGTTGATGTTTCTCTCGCTCTTCCCTCCCTGCCTCTCTCTGTGCACCAGCCCTAGCCAAATCCACCTGGCAACACTCTCCTGCTGGGCTCACACCTATCAACGACCACTCAACTTACACGTCGGTTTAACTGGGACAAAAAATTCACATATTCCCAACTTGCAAATAGGAGGTTCGTCTGGTGTTTTTATCAGTTAAGAGTTAAATGGAAATGTTAAAATTTGGACAATTAAAGGTGTCTCTTCCTCTGCACACTTTTTTTATATCAAGAAAAACTCTCGCTGAATATTGATTTGGGAGGTTTGAGACACTGGTCTGTCGGAGTCTGGCTGAGCCCAAGAATGTATTTGGAAACTGCAAGTTTATTACGCTGTTGCTGCTTTTGAGTCTGGTATCTTTACAGGCAGAAAAAAACAAAAAACTGCAGAATAGATAGTTCAGCTTTTAAAAGTGATCCAGAACTCAAATTATCGAACAGATGTTGATATTTCAACCAAGATTTCTCTGTTGACTAATGAGTGTTTTCTGCATTCAGATTCAAGCAGTGATTTGAAGCCAGCAATCTACCAACACGTGGCTGTGGCTGGGTGCCTGGACAGCAATGAATCCTACCTGACTTTGGCAATGGAGGTAGCCCTGATGGGTATGGGCCAGCAAAGAGTCATGCCCGAGGGACTCTACGCACAGGACAAAGTCTGCAGGAACGAGGAGCAGATCATCCTGAAATTGCAGGAGTTGGAGTTGGACGAAATGCTTGTGCAAGTCCTTCGCAAACAGTCCATTATCTTACTAGAGGGTAACCAAAGCTCTCCTTAACATTAAATAGATATATATATATATATATAAAACTTGTGAACACATGTTGTCTGTCTGGGGATCGAGTGCTGGGCGAGCAAATATGTTTGGCTTTTGTGTTTGTGATCGATGTCCCGATCTGATGAAGCCGATGACTAGTTTGGCCAGGCCTGTGATGAGAGTTGGTCTTGGTGACGGAAAGTGGAGTGTGGCCAGAGGCGGAGAGGCTACTCGGGGTGAGGAAGTTCTCCAGGAGGACGTCCCAAGGCGCTGGACTGCTTCAGATACAGTACAAAGAATTTGTAACTGGTCTGATTTGCAAAAAAGAATTTAATATCCGTGAAATTGCCTGCAAGGCAGAGGGTAGATTTCCTTAGTCCACACGCCTGATAATAACGCCTCGATAAAGAAACAATAATAAATTGGTCATTTCAATCCACGACTGTTTGTGGGGAGGGGGGACACTGCTGTGCGCAATTGGCTGCTGCGTTTCACCCACAAATATACATACAGTCAATTCACTTTACAGTCTATTCTGTGAAGCGCTTTGAGACACAGTCTAGAAGACGTGAAAAGCGCTGTATCAAATGCCATGATTATTATTACTTCCCCCAAATATCCATGTCTGCTCTCAAAACGTAAAACTGCTGCATACAAATTTTGAATACGCCAAAGCCATTTTTTATGTAAACTTGTATACATGTATACATATATATTATGTTCTTATGTTCCCTCAATAGGAGGACCTTTCAGTGGCCTGGGGGAGGTGATTCACCGGGAAAGCGTTCCGATGCACACTTTCGCCAAGTACCTGTTTTCAGCTTCACTTCCGCACGATGCTGACCTGGCCTACAAGCTGGCTTTGCGAGCCATGAGGTTTGTTATTTCATTTCCAGTGTTGTCGTTGACTCTGGCGTTGCGTGGCTCGCGTTTCGGTGGAATCACGTACGAGGCTCTCTCACAGTTCCACAAAACGGCAGCTTTGGGCGGGAGTTGTGAGGGTGGGAAGCCGAAAAGGAGACTCGATTTTCCCAGACAAAACCAGGGAGAGCTTTGTAATGGAGGCGTTTCCCTTTTAATAGGATGTCGAGTCGACATTGCAAGTCTGTGACTGTGGCGGGAGAGAAAACGGTGAGATGGGTTTGGTTGCCAGTTATTACAATAAACGAGACTCAAACCCACCACACACACACAAGCCGCCTTGCCTTCCTTTCATTCTGAAATATATTTCAGGGGAGATTTGACTTGCACCCTAAAGAGTGGGAAGATGGTGGGCCAGCGTTCAGTGTACAGAGAGCAGCCTCGTAGACACACATTCAGAGAGCCAGAGGGTTAATACAGGAGCAGTGTGACAGCTCAAATTAAAAACTCATTTGAATTTATTTCCGCTGCCTTATTTTCTGCTGTATGTCAGTTTTTCTTACTTTATGTAAGAAATTACTATATGTGTGTGTATATATACTGTATATATGTATATATACTGTATATGTGTATATATACTGTATATATATATATTCAAGGAGAATGTAGCTTTTGGAATATTAAAGCAATTTTCTTTAGAGGTGAGTTGTTTCCCCCACACCTCCTCCCCCTTCCCCTCAATTAGGCTTTTAAAACATTGATTGAAGGGATTTCCCTGTTAGTTTGCTCACTCAGGCAGACACACCCAGGTAACGCCCGTCAAGCCTCGCTGAGCATGTCTGGTTCATAGCGTTGTTATCAGTGTGTCTTCAAGCTGATAACGAGCCATTTTTAAACCAGCAACAAAAAAAAATGTCTGTCTTCCTCACTTTCTTTTGTCTCCCTCTTGCCCCCAACCTCTTAGATGCTACTGGCATGATAACTCGCAACAAAATGCATATCTTCTCTTCCTTTCTGTTTCTCCATTCCCCTGTCCTCACACACACACACACACACGCACACACACACACACACACACACACCACACACACACACACAAATATATATATATGAGAATTTTATCTAATCTTAACAGTGCGTCTGAGAGGATTGACCCCAATTCTGTTTAGTTTGGATTCTCAAAAATACCCTTTACTGATAACACCCAAATATCCTCACGATGGGACAGAATCTTTGCGTGTCCCATTCACTCAATCAAAACTGCAATGCTTATTGATGTGAGGGAGGAACTGTGATAGCAGATTCCACCAATTGCCTTATAAATAATGACAATAAGAATAATAATAATAAGAATAATCCTTGAGTTTGATCTAGCGCCTTATCACATCTAGTAGAGACCTCTCAGATAGTTGGGACCTCTCAAACCTTACTGACTGGTGACAGAACAGCAGCCAACGCTGGTGTGTTGTATATGAATGAGCCACATTGCCAATTAAGATCATATTTTCAGAATTTGAAATGCAGGGGATGGCTTGCTCCACTGTGGGTGTTGGGAATAATGTAGAATGAGCTGATTGCAGCTAACGTGTGCTCTGTGGTGGAACTGTGCTCTGCGAGCCGTTTTCAATAGTATTGTTGCTTTGTAAAGTGTTTAACCCCAGCAGTGTAACTCTACGTGTTTCTTGCGTGGGTGGCCTTGTCTTTTTTTAATGCGGGTATTTTAAAGGAAAATATTTGGATTTAATTCTTTTTCTGAGGGGGGGGGGGGGGTGGGGTGGGTGGGGAAGGAACCCTTTCAAACACAAGTACAACACCGGTAGATCTTCGCAGCCCTTACCTTCTCTCGAGCGGTTTGTGTGGGACAAGCAGCAGTCACTGCGATAAGACGGTAAACAGATCAATGTGAACAGAGTCGAAGGAAAAGTCACCTTGTTGCGTCGTGGCTGCATCCACAGCTTGCCGTTGTGTTGCAGGTTACCTGTGCTGGAGTCCACAGCACCTGGCGGGGACGTGTCCCACCCTCACCACATCGTGTCGGTGGTGCCAAGTCGATATCCCCGTTGGTTTACTCTCGGGCACCTCGAGTCCCAGCAGTGTGAGCTGGCCTCCACTATGCTCACAGCCGGCAAAGGTTGGTGTCCATGTGAAACTTAAATCTTACTGGGCCTGGGGCAAGGGGTCAGGGGCAAGGGGGGCCGGGGCAAGGGGGGCGGGGGGTGGTGTAGGGAGGGCTTTGTGGGCGAACGCTCTCACCCATCGAGGAGAAGCCAAGGGCTTTAATACCAGTAATAAACATTTAAAATGTAAGTGCCGGGAACCGCGCACTCAGTTTGTTTTAAAGGGAAAGCGTTTGAACACTCCTGACGTTTAGGTTAATGGAGTTGGCTCTTCACCATCCATTGAAGATGGATGTTTATCCCCAAAACGCAAGGGTTTCACCGAGCGTTGGATGAATTTCACGGCGCCTCCTCTTGTGGCGGTTGCTTTGTTTCTTCGTCTGATGTTGGAGGTTTTAACCATTACAACATGTTCAGCCCACTCCTTTCTGAGGTTAAATGAGGTTAATTCCCCCATCGCCCTCCCAGTACCTCACCCACACGGCCATTTCCCATCCATCAGCTTTGACGGTGTCAGTGGCTGTTTGACTGGGAGGGGGTGAACCATAGCCACATTTGATCCTGTCTTCCCGATAATCCATTCAGAGTTTCCCGCCAGGCAAAAATAAGCCTTTGACGGGTGATTTTTATTCTGCTTCGCTTTCATATCACAGCTCAGTCCGCTGAGATTTTTTTTTAGAGTAGGATTACCAAGCAACCTTGACTTGTTTGCAGGAGATATGCTGAGGTTACGGACTGTCCTGGAAGCCATCCGTAAGAACATTCATTCCTCTTCCCTCATATTCAAACTCGCCCAGGACGCCTTTAAAATAGCCACACCAGCCGACAGTCCTCCAGGTGTGACACTGCTCAACGTGGCTCTGGAGCTTGGGTTGCAGGTAAGAGAAGATGTGTTTGTGCAATTTAATAATAAAAAAAAAATCCTAATCCGTCCCCAAAAAACCACAATCATTAAAAATTGGTCATTTTCAACCCACGGCTGTGTGTGTGGTGGGGACACGCTGCTGTGCGCAATTGGCTGCCGCGTTTCGCCCACAAATATATATAGTCAATTCACTTTACAGTGTATTCTGCGAAGCGCTTTGAGACGTTATTATTATTATTATTAGTAACGGGTGTTGCTGTTTTGTGGGGTAATAGTGGGAGTTGGGGGGGTGGGGGCAACACGAAGGCGATATAAAGCAGAAGTGTGCGAGGCTGGGAGGCAGTCTGCTCAGCTGATTGTGGGATTGCCTGGCCTCTCGTGCAGGTGATGAGGATGACACTGTCGACACTGAACTGGAGGCGCAGGGAGATGGTGCGTTGGCTGGTGACGTGTGCTACAGAAGTGGGTAGGTCACTGCGCGGCCGCTCGCTCACTCGTTCCCTCACTCCCTCGTTCACTCGCTCCCTCGTTCACTCACTCCCTCGTTCACTCGCTCACTCGCTCCCTTGCTCACTCGCTCACCGCTCAAGTTAAAAACCGTCAAAACAAAACGGCACAATGTGAAATCTTGTCTCAAAAGGTTGAGCTGAAGCATAAAGGAATGTGAGTACGGTGGGCGTAAGCCTTCATCTCAATCCCGTCCTGATTTACACTGTTAACGTTTCGAGCCAGTGTTTTTATTGAGTTTCTCGCTGGCAATACGATCTCTTGTCGAATAGAGTTAACTTGATCGGACAGACAAAGCTCTTCACCGTAATAATCCGTCCAAATAAAACCCCACAATAAAAAAAATTGGTCATTTCAATCTACTGACTGTTTGTGCGTGGGGTGGGGGGACGCTGCTGTGCGCAATTGGCTGCTGCGTTTCACCCACAAATATATATACAGTCAATTCACTTTACAGTATATTCTGTGAAGCGCTTTGAGACACAGTCTAGAAGATGTGAAAAACGCTATATCAAATGCAAGGATTATTATTACTATTATTATCTCTGTGTCTCTCGCTGCAGTAGCCAGTAATTATTCCCTCTGAGCCAAGCTTTCCCCGAGACTCAAAAAAGGGGTGTATCTAATCTATTTACATGTAGTCAGTTTAATGTTTCAGAGAAGTGAGTTAGTTGCAGTGTGTCACTATAGCCATAACAACAAGACAATTATATGTACAGAGAGAGGACGCTCCTTATATAAGCATCAGATGTATGATTTTCTTTGTGGCTCTGGAGGACTCACTCACGAACGAGCGAATGAACTCACTCACTCACTCACTCACTCACTCACTCACTCACTCACTCACTCACTCACTCACTCACTCACTCACTCACTCACTCACTCACTCACTCACTCACTCCCTGTTTCACACCTGCAGGTGTGAGAGCGTTGGTGAGCATCCTGCAGAGCTGGTACACGCTCTTCACCCCGACCGAGGCAACCAGCATTGTCGCCGCCACCGTCACCTCCCACAACACCATCCTCCGGCTAAACCTGGACTACACCCAGCGGGAGGAGCTGGCCAGCTGTGCCAGGACGCTAGCCCTACAGTGCGCCATGAAGGACCCTCAGAACTGCGCTCTGTCAGCCTTGACCCTGTGCGAGAAAGACCACATTGCCTTCGAGACGGCCTACCAGATCGTGATCGACGCGGCCTCCACCGGGATGACCTACTCCCAGCTGTTTACCATCGCCCGGTACATGGAGCACCGAGGATACCCTCTGAGGGCCTTCAAACTGGCCAGCCTGGCCATGAACCATCTGAACCTGGCTTACAACCAGGACACGCACCCGGCCATCAACGACGTCCTCTGGGCCTGCGCCCTCAGCCACTCCCTGGGCAAGAACGAGCTGGCCGCCATCATCCCCCTGGTAGTGAAGAGCGTGCAGTGTGCCACCGTGCTGTCGGACATCCTGCGGAGGTGCACCATGACGGCCCCCGGCCTGGCGGGCATTCCCGGCCGGAGGAACTCCGGGAAGCTCATGTCCACCGACAAGGCCCCGCTCCGGCAGCTGCTGGACGCCACGATAGGAGCCTACATCAACACCACCCACTCCCGCCTGACCCACATCAGCCCGCGACACTACGGAGAGTTCATCGAGTTCCTGAGCAAAGCCAGAGAGACCTTCCTGATGGCCCAGGACGGGCACATACAGTTCGCCCAGTTCATAGACAACCTCAAACAGATCTACAAGGGAAAGAAAAAGCTGATGATGCTGGTGCGGGAACGCTTCGGCTGACTTTAAACTTGTAAACTTTAATGACTTTAACTTCACCCACCCAACCTCCCCCCCCCCCCCCAACGCACTATTTTTCAAAAAAAATACAAAAAATGGAAACACGACGAGACAAAAAAAAACTTAAACGGGAAAAAAAAATTGTTCAACTGTGATCTCTTGTCTCATAGGAGTGGTACTTGGTGTTCCTTACCGCAAAGCCAGTGGAGCCAGTCAACCTTTTATTTGAATATTATCCAATATACACACACACACACACACACACATATATATAGATATATAAACACATCATCTTTCCAAGAAATTCTAACAGTAACAAAATTAATAATAATAATAATAATTCTGGCAGCTTGTTTAAGCGTTAAAAAAACAACACAAGGTTGATGGGGGGAAAATGTTATCCATTATACCAAAATCCTACTGCGCAAAAACAAATACCTCTCTCTCTCTCTCTGTCTGTCTCTCTGTCTGTCTGTCTCGATCTCTTTCTGTTTTGCTCTGACTCTTTCTAAAGCCTTTTTATCTTTATCTTGTCTCCGTCTCTGATCTCTCTCCTGTATTTTTCTCCTGTCTTTTTTCTCTTCTTCTTACTTCATCCTCATCTGCGCGTGTGTGTCTGCGTGTGTGTGTGTCTGCGTGTGTGTGTGAGTGCATGTGTGTGTCTGTCTCTTTAGCTCTCTCTGACTGTTTCATGTGTGCCTCTCACTCTTTGCTCGCTCTGTTTTCTCTCATCCTCCGATGTAGATATATATATATATCTCCCCTCTTCCTCCTTCTATCATTCCTTCGCCAGTCTCTCTCTCTCTCTCTGTCTTTCTCTCGATCTCTCAATCCTTCTGCTTTCCCCCTTTGCTCCTCTCAGCTTTTAATCCCCATTTTAAAAATTGCCAGGTTTTCAAGCAAGAAGAAAAAAAAATACGAAAGTTTTCCAAAAAAAAACAAACGATTTTTTTTAAAAAAAAATTTAAAAATGATGTCCAAGCAACACTAAACCTCGCAGCCACCAAACCAATTTAGTGAGATGGCTTAACTCACACATGTCCATGCGCAGTGTGTTTGTGTGTGTGTGTGTGCGTGTGTGTGTGTGAAGGTACTTAAAAAGAAGAGACCATTTCTCAGGGAAATGCTAAAACAAAAGTAGCAGAAAGCATTTATGAAAAAAACGTGTAAATATTATAGTATATGTGTCAATTATTGAAAGAATTGTAAAGTATATTAATTTATAATTAATCTATGTCATTAACGGGATACTTGAAATTCACTGTGGGCTGGAAATGTTTTTAAATAGGGAGGGGAGGACTGTAGAGTACATTTCTCAGGTTACCCCCCCCCCCCCCCCCCCCCCCCCGTGTATTGTGTGTTGTATAAATGTGTGAACGAGTGAAAGAGATGATAATGATATCTCTATGCAGAACCACTTACCTACTGTACTGTATCCCTGGACTCTGGAGGTGGTGGTTGTTGAGTTGAGTTGCCAAGCATTTCATTTGGAGAGAGAGAGAGAGAAAAAATTAATATTTTTGAAGTTTTTTTTAGAAATGAAATGATTTAAATAATAATTTTAAAAAAAGAAATGTGGTAAGGAATAGGAAGAGAAGAAAAACTGTCGGGAAACAAAATTTGGCCTTAGTAGTAACTTTACATACAGAATACGTACAGTCAGTCAGATATGGAACCTGCCTCTCTGGTTAAAAAAAATGTTTGGACAATAACTGAGTAGTTCAAAACATTTTTTTTTAAAAGATAATTTAAGAGCAGAATATCCTCTCTTGAGTGTCTGTGAAGTGAATGAACTGGCAGTACTTGGTTTGTTCCTCTGAAGACGTGCGCAAACGCAATCTCTTTGTCAGTATAAGATAGGTCTTTATTTCTTAGCCGGGCAGCGGCCACCCACCTCTTCTCTCCACATAGTTTCTGCTACCACAGGAAAATAATCATTTTCAAACAACAACAAAAAAAGTTATTAAAAAAGTGTTTCAACTTGAAAAAGCTGTTGCCTTTCTAATGTTTCATTCATTCGAGAAGAAATACTTTTTTTTCCTCTTTTTTTTTATATCCTCCTCGTCCTTCTCTTGTTCGTTCCCGGAATTCCCGATGTTTTAGTTTTTCTGAATAGCTGCTGCTTCCTGTGAACAGTTTGAAAACAAAATGTAAATCTTGTTAGTTCGAGTTGCATTGCAAAAAAAAGAGAAAACAAGAAGATACAAACCCTTTTTATTTTTTGAGTGTCTATTTTAATGTGTTAACTGTACCAGTGTGTCAGTTTGTCATAGTTTTTTAGGGGGTGGGGGGGGGGGGGGGAATGCGCTGGTAGAGAATATTGACTTAGATTGTAACTACTGTCGAGATATTGGTGGGTGGGGGGAGAGAAAAAGTGTTTATTAGTAAATGTCGCCTCTCTCTCTCTCTCTCTCTCTCTCTCTCTCTGTTTGCGCTACTGAATAGATTCCTTCAGTATTCCGTTGCCACAAGAGTATCTTACTTTTCATCCTCGACGATTCAAATTTTTTTTTTGTGTAATCTGATGTTTAAGAAAAAAAAAGGCAAAAAAAAAAAAGACATAAAACAAAATTGAATACTATTATGTAAGTAATGCTACTACCGTTTTATATAACAGCTGTGTCGGGAAAAAGAAATTCAGTGCTTTTTTTTAATGAATAAAGTGTGGAACCACAGAGAGCTGCAGTTCTGACCTTTTCAGTGTGCTGGCCTGACTTACTACCCCCCCCCCCCCCCCCCCCCCCCACCCCCCCCCCCCCCCCGCCCCGAAGGTAAGACAAGTAGGTTTTTAAAGATGCAAAGGATTATTATTATTATGATTATTACTATTGTTATATTAAGAGCATCTTGCGGGCTCCTGTTGCTCAGCGGTTAGTTGGAGCCTTTACGAGCGCGAGAGACCCGTGATATCGAATCCAGGCAGGTCAGGTCAGGGCGAAACCCTTGGGCGAGTTTCCTTACTTCACACACACACACAGACTCACACACACACACACACACACACACACAGACTCACACACACACACACACACGCGCGCCTAATAATAATCTGTCCCCCCAAAAAAACACAATAATAAAAATTGGCCCTTTCAACCCACGGCTGTTTGTGGGGGACGCTGCTGAACATACCGTACAGTCAATCCACTTCACAATATATTCTGTGAAGCGCCAAGGAAAACTTGCCCGAGGTTTCGCGCCCTGACCTGCCTGGATTCAAAACACAGGTCTCACGCTTGTAGAGTGAGTGTGAGTGAGTGAGTGAGTGAGTGAGTGGCTCTAACCCACTGAGCTACAGGAGCTATCGGGTGCAGATTGTTGCTTTTGCTTTCTGGGTTGTGTTGGTGGGGAGGGAGGGAGGGAGGGAGGGAGGGAGGGAGGGAGGGAGGGAGGGAGGGAGGGAGATGGGGGTCTCAATGCTGTCGGATGCTCAGAATGGAAATTATAATAAGCATTTGTCTTAAGTCAGCAGTGAAATGTGCGGATCTCTCTCTCTCTCTCTCCCGCTCGCTCTCTGCAGGATTGGCAGCTGTGAAGATAGATCTCAGCTCTTTCTTGGGCTACAGGGACCATCTGAAACATTTTGAGGCATTAAATACCAATACTATTAACATTACTGTGTTACATTTCCTCTCCACACTACAGCCTGATTTTGAGTTCAGTTGAGTGTGTGTGTGTGTGACCTGAATGATACATCAGTTGACAGAAAAAAAAATGCCATAATGCCAGAAGATAGAGATGTACAGTACGTATATATTCCCAGTAATTTGAGATTGATTGTGACAGACAGCTTTCCTGCCTGCCAGTCTGTGAGAATTGCTTTATATATAGATATTGTATATATATATATATAGATATACAGTAGCTGTATATATAAATAAATAAAACCTGCGGCTTTAATTTTCTAAAATAGGTTTATCCCCGAATTCATTCGCTCTCAGGCAGACCAGGCAAAAGCATCCATACCATCCATTTTTTTTCAGCTGCATTAATCGAGTCACTCACTCGCTGGCCATTGTTAGTTGGGCTAAATTAACAATGACTTTGGTTTAAACCCCATAACACACACCCTCCTATATAAAAAGGTGTGTGTGGGGGGGGTGGGGGGTGATGGGTCCTGGATTATACAGTAGATATTGAATCCAGATTAATTGGTCTGTCTGCTGATCCAGCTCTTTAACAGATGACTGAATACTTGTCAGGTGAGACGTGGGCTCTATCTGCGCGTCCAGACCGAACGCGAGCCGGCTCGGGCCTGTGTGTGTGTGTGTGTGAGAGAGATGGGCTGACTGATTGGGGGAGTCATTCATTATAATGTCAGAATCGGACGGCTCGGTGTGGGAAGTACGTGATGTGCATCCGAAAGCAACTGGGGATGGGGGGGGATGGCACTCACACACACACATCACACAAGCGTGTGTATACACACTCACACAAGCGTGTGTATACACACACACACACACACACTCGCAGACCAACCACCAGATAAAGCTGATTCTTTCGGAGAAGAAGAGAAACGCGGTAAAAAACAGGGCGGCTGCAAAATAACCGCCAATTGCGCTGTTTGGGGATTTATAATAATAATAATAATAATCCTGGCATTTGATATCGCGGCTTTTCACATCTTATCGACGTCTCAGAAACACTTCACTGAATATACTGTAAAGTGAATTGAGTGTATATATTTGTGGGTGAAACGCGGCAGCCAATTGCGCACAGCAGCGTCGTTGTCCCCCACAAACAGTCGTGGATTGAAAATGAACCTAATTTTTATTATCGTGAGGGTTTTTTTTTTAGAGATTATTATTAGGCTGTGTGTGTGTGTGTGTGAATGGAAGTAAAGGAGACTTGTCCAGGTTTCGTCCTGATCTGCCTGGATTCGAACACACGTCCCACGCTTGTAAGGAGCGAGCGCTCTAACCACTGAGCCACAGCGTTGGATGTAAGAAAGAATCTCCCTAAACCCTCCCCCGGCTTTGAAATTAATTTAAAAATTAAAACCCAGAAGGTATTTTCAGAATATGGTACATTAACCACCCTCGACATTAATTATTATATACATAGTGCCATTAAGTGTGTGTGTGTATATATAATAAAACTACCATTAGGGACTTGTTATACTGTAAATAAAAGTTCACGTGACAGACTGATTCAGTCGGGATTTAGTCAAGGAGACAATGGAGGGAGGGAGGGAGGGAGGGAGGGAGGGAGAGGGAGGTGAGGGAGGGAGGGAGGGGAGGGAGGGAGGTGAGGGAGGGAGAGGGAGGTGAGGGAGGGAGGGAGGGAGGGAGGTGAGGGAGGGAGGGAGGTGAGGGAGGGAGGGAGGGAGGGAGGGGGGTGAAGGTGAAAGGGAGATCTGTACATGAAACAGATTCACTCGTTGATCACAGTTTGGAATCGAGCAGCTGTAATTCCTGTGCTAGGAAATGCTATTAATTTGCACCTGTTATTAAAAATATAATTCAGTTTGTGTAGGGTTTACATCTCGAGATCTCCCATTTTATTCTGAGATGCCGAAATCACTGTAAGTTTATATCTATGTACATATAGTATATATATTTGAATATTTTAATAATTGCCACCATAATAATACTAATCCTGGCAATTTGATATCGCGGCTTTTCACATCTTATCGACGTCTCAGAAAGCGCTTCACAGACTATACTGTAAAGTGAATTGACATATATATTTGTGGGCAAAACGGCGGCAGCCAATTGCACACAGCAGCGTCCCCCCCCCCCACCACAACACACACACACACACACACACACACACACACAGTCACGGGTTGAAATGACCTATTTTTTTTATTATTGTGTCTATTTGGGAGGGGGATTATTACTGGGCGCGTGTTGTGTGTGCGTGTGTGCGTGTGTGTAGTAAAGAAGTTTAGAAGCCGTTGAGGTGATTGATGCCCACTCTATTTCAGTGTTGACGGGGATGATGACTAGCCATATTCCTGATGTTCAGTAACATCTGCTAATCCCTCCCCCTCCCCCCCCCCCACCCCCTCCATCAAGTCTTTGCCTCAACAATCCCCCAAACCATCTTATGTTTGTTTTCAACGTGTTTTCGAGCCTCTCCTCGTCTCCTCACGGCTGGGATTGGCAGCACTTCATTTGATTTGAAGTGTGTCCCTGGCTCTCTTTGGAATAACACATGGTTGGACTTTTGCTATGTTTTTTCTCTCTCCCCCTCCCCCTCTCCCCCCCCCCCCCCCCCCCCCCCCCCCCCCCCACCCCCTAAACCAGGATCCTTTTCTTCCCCAGCGTGACAAACAGGATCTTCAAAAGCCGAGCGCGGTATTTGCAGTTCGATCAGAACCGCAGGATGTAAAGCCAAGGTTTTAATTTAATCCGTCACAGCCCTTTCCCTTTCTCTGTGTTAACAAACATTGGATGAGATTTGGCGTGTTTTTTAATATATATATATATACTGTATAACACTTATTGAATTCTCTATTTTATATTCCATCTCTGCCTTTCTTGATGTTAATATTGGGGGTGGGGGGGGGGGGGGTGGTGGGGTGGGGGGGGGGGGGGGGGGAATTTTTCCAACATCATAATTCCTTAAGGAATTATCCCCCCCACACCCCCCGACTGACTGACTCCTCAATAAATAATAATACAGCACTGACTGATAATCCTGGCATTTGATATCACGCCTTACCACATCGGTGAGACGTCTCAAAGCGCTTCACAGAATATACTGTAAAGTGTAGTCACCGTGGGCGAAACGTAGCGGCCAATTGCGCACAGCAGTTCCTATTTACTGCTGTGTAAACAGACGTGTGGGATCAGGAAACTTGCCTGAGGTTTGGCCCGGCCCTGGAATTGAACCCGGGTCCTCTGGCCGGTGAGACGAACGCTCTAACCACTGAACCTTCAGGACTGTTTACAGGAAGGCACCGGGTTTTTGAGGGAAAATGGGAGTGACCAGAGAGACCCTGGTTTATCGTGAACGAATTAAAAAAATAAAATATACATTAATTCCACATTTACACCCAAAAGAAATGTACGAAAATAATCATGGGGCGCCTCAAAGCGCCTGAAAGGAATGTTACTGTAAAGCGGGAGTGACCGAGTGACTCTGCGGCAAATGGAGAAATCCTGAATTTTATTCACCAAATCAACAGATACAAAATATTTTTAATTTAAGAAGAATCCTTGTATTTGATATAACGCCTTATCACGCCTGCGATACGTCCCGAAGGGTTTTACTGTAAAGTGGTTTGCCATTGTCAAGTCCTCTGAGAAGCCACCCGGCCTTTACATCTGTTGTGGAGGGCTCCTGTAGCTCAGTGGGTTAGAGCCACCCACGTCGCCTTACACAAGCGTGAGACTTGGGTTTCAAATCTAGGCAGCTCAGGGCAAAACCTTCGGCAAGTTTCCTTACTCCACACACACACACACACATCCACACACACACACACACATCCACACACACACACACACACACACACACACACACACATCCACACACACACACACACACACACACACACACACACATCCACACACACACACACACATCCACACACACACAGCACACATCCACACACACACAACACATCCACACACACACA
>CM068750.1:0-20000 GCA_035084275.1 Hydrolagus colliei
TCTAACCCTAACCCTAACCCTAACCCTAACCTAACCCTAACCCTAACCCTAACCCTAACCCTAACCCTAACCCTAACCCTAACCCTAACCCTAACCTAACCCTAACCCTAACCCTAACCCTAACCCTAACCCTAACCCTAACCCTAACCCTAACCCTAACCCTAACCCTAACCCTAACCCTAACCCTAACCCTAACCCTAACCCTAACCCTAACCCTAACCCTAACCTAACCCTAACCCTAACCCTAACCCTAACCCTAACCCTAACCCTAACCCTAACCCTAACCCTAACCCTAACCCTAACCCTAACCCTAACCCTAACCCTAACCCTAACCCTAACCCTAACCCTAACCCTAACCCTAACCCTAACCCTAACCCTAACCCTAACCCTAACCCTAACCCTAACCCTAACCCTAACCCTAACCCTAACCCTAACCCTAACCCTAACCCTAACCCTAACCCTAACCCTAACCCTAACCCTAACCCTAACCCTAACCCTAACCCTAACCCTAACCTAACCCTAACCCTAACCCTAACCCTAACCCTAACCCTAACCCTAACCCTAACCCTAACCCTAACCCTAACCCTAACCCTAACCCTAACCCTAACCCTAACCCTAACCCTAACCCTAACCCTAACCCTAACCCTAACCCTAACCCTAACCCTAACCCTAACCCTAACCCTAACCCTAACCCTAACCCTAACCCTAACCCTAACCCTAACCCTAACCCTAACCCTAACCTAACCCTAACCCTAACCCTAACCCTAACCCTAACCCTAACCCTAACCCTAACCCTAACCCTAACCCTAACCCTAACCCTAACCCTAACCCTAACCCTAACCCTAACCCTAACCTAACCCTAACCCTAACCCTAACCCTAACCCTAACCCTAACCCTAACCCTAACCCTAACCCTAACCCTAACCCTAACCCTAACCCTAACCCTAACCCTAACCCTAACCCTAACCCTAACCCTAACCCTAACCCTAACCCTAACCCTAACCCTAACCCTAACCCTAACCCTAACCCTAACCCTAACCCTAACCCTAACCCTAACCCTAACCCTAACCCTAACCCTAACCCTAACCCTAACCCTAACCCTAACCTAACCCTAACCCTAACCCTAACCCTAACCCTAACCCTAACCCTAACCCTAACCCTAACCCTAACCCTAACCTAACCCTAACCCTAACCCTAACCCTAACCCTAACCCTAACCCTAACCCTAACCCTAACCCTAACCCTAACCCTAACCCTAACCCTAACCCTAACCCTAACCCTAACCCTAACCCTAACCCTAACCCTAACCCTAACCCTAACCCTAACCCTAACCCTAACCCTAACCCTAACCCTAACCCTAACCCTAACCCTAACCCTAACCCTAACCCTAACCCTAACCCTAACCCTAACCCTAACCCTAACCCTAACCCTAACCCTAACCCTAACCCTAACCCTAACCCTAACCCTAACCCTAACCCTAACCCTAACCCTAACCCTAACCCTAACCCTAACCCTAACCCTAACCCTAACCCTAACCCTAACCCTAACCCTAACCCTAACCCTAACCCTAACCCTAACCCTAACCCTAACCCTAACCCTAACCCTAACCCTAACCCTAACCCTAACCCTAACCCTAACCCTAACCCTAACCCTAACCCTAACCCTAACCCTAACCCTAACCCTAACCCTAACCCTAACCCTAACCCTAACCCTAACCCTAACCCTAACCCTAACCCTAACCCTAACCCTAACCCTAACCCTAACCCTAACCCTAACCCTAACCCTAACCCTAACCCTAACCCTAACCCTAACCCTAACCCTAACCCTAACCCTAACCCTAACCCTAACCCTAACCCTAACCCTAACCCTAACCCTAACCCTAACCCTAACCCTAACCCTAACCCTAACCCTAACCCTAACCCTAACCCTAACCCTAACCCTAACCCTAACCCTAACCCTAACCCTAACCCTAACCCTAACCCTAACCCTAACCCTAACCCTAACCTAACCCTAACCCTAACCCTAACCCTAACCCTAACCCTAACCCTAACCCTAACCCTAACCCTAACCCTAACCCTAACCCTAACCCTAACCCTAACCCTAACCCTAACCCTAACCCTAACCCTAACCCTAACCCTAACCCTAACCCTAACCCTAACCCTAACCCTAACCCTAACCCTAACCCTAACCCTAACCCTAACCCTAACCCTAACCCTAACCCTAACCCTAACCCTAACCCTAACCCTAACCCTAACCCTAACCCTAACCCTAACCCTAACCCTAACCCTAACCCTAACCCTAACCCTAACCCTAACCCTAACCCTAACCCTAACCCTAACCCTAACCCTAACCCTAACCCTAACCCTAACCCTAACCCTAACCCTAACCCTAACCCTAACCCTAACCCTAACCCTAACCCTAACCCTAACCCTAACCCTAACCCTAACCCTAACCCTAACCCTAACCCTAACCCTAACCCTAACCCTAACCCTAACCCTAACCCTAACCCTAACCCTAACCCTAACCCTAACCCTAACCCTAACCCTAACCCTAACCCTAACCCTAACCCTAACCCTAACCCTAACCCTAACCCTAACCCTAACCCTAACCCTAACCCTAACCCTAACCCTAACCCTAACCCTAACCCTAACCCTAACCCTAACCCTAACCCTAACCCTAACCCTAACCCTAACCCTAACCCTAACCCTAACCCTAACCCTAACCCTAACCCTAACCCTAACCCTAACCCTAACCCTAACCCTAACCCTAACCCTAACCCTAACCCTAACCCTAACCCTAACCCTAACCCTAACCCTAACCCTAACCCTAACCCTAACCCTAACCCTAACCCTAACCCTAACCCTAACCCTAACCCTAACCCTAACCCTAACCCTAACCCTAACCCTAACCCTAACCCTAACCCTAACCCTAACCCTAACCCTAACCCTAACCCTAACCCTAACCCTAACCCTAACCCTAACCCTAACCCTAACCCTAACCCTAACCCTAACCCTAACCCTAACCCTAACCCTAACCCTAACCCTAACCCTAACCCTAACCCTAACCCTAACCCTAACCCTAACCCTAACCCTAACCCTAACCCTAACCCTAACCCTAACCCTAACCCTAACCCTAACCCTAACCCTAACCCTAACCCTAACCCTAACCCTAACCCTAACCCTAACCCTAACCCTAACCCTAACCCTAACCCTAACCCTAACCCTAACCCTAACCCTAACCCTAACCCTAACCCTAACCCTAACCCTAACCCTAACCCTAACCCTAACCCTAACCCTAACCCTAACCCTAACCCTAACCCTAACCCTAACCCTAACCCTAACCCTAACCCTAACCCTAACCCTAACCCTAACCCTAACCCTAACCCTAACCCTAACCCTAACCCTAACCCTAACCCTAACCCTAACCCTAACCCTAACCCTAACCCTAACCCTAACCCTAACCCTAACCCTAACCCTAACCCTAACCCTAACCCTAACCCTAACCCTAACCCTAACCCTAACCCTAACCCTAACCCTAACCCTAACCCTAACCCTAACCCTAACCCTAACCCTAACCCTAACCCTAACCCTAACCCTAACCCTAACCCTAACCCTAACCCTAACCCTAACCCTAACCCTAACCCTAACCCTAACCCTAACCCTAACCCTAACCCTAACCCTAACCCTAACCCTAACCCTAACCCTAACCCTAACCCTAACCCTAACCCTAACCCTAACCCTAACCCTAACCCTAACCCTAACCCTAACCCTAACCCTAACCCTAACCCTAACCCTAACCCTAACCCTAACCCTAACCCTAACCCTAACCCTAACCCTAACCCTAACCCTAACCCTAACCCTAACCCTAACCCTAACCCTAACCCTAACCCTAACCCTAACCCTAACCCTAACCCTAACCCTAACCCTAACCCTAACCCTAACCCTAACCCTAACCCTAACCCTAACCCTAACCCTAACCCTAACCCTAACCCTAACCCTAACCCTAACCCTAACCCTAACCCTAACCCTAACCCTAACCCTAACCCTAACCCTAACCCTAACCCTAACCCTAACCCTAACCCTAACCCTAACCCTAACCCTAACCCTAACCCTAACCCTAACCCTAACCCTAACCCTAACCCTAACCCTAACCCTAACCCTAACCCTAACCCTAACCCTAACCCTAACCCTAACCCTAACCCTAACCCTAACCCTAACCCTAACCCTAACCCTAACCCTAACCCTAACCCTAACCCTAACCCTAACCCTAACCCTAACCCTAACCCTAACCCTAACCCTAACCCTAACCCTAACCCTAACCCTAACCCTAACCCTAACCCTAACCCTAACCCTAACCCTAACCCTAACCCTAACCCTAACCCTAACCCTAACCCTAACCCTAACCCTAACCCTAACCCTAACCCTAACCCTAACCCTAACCCTAACCCTAACCCTAACCCTAACCCTAACCCTAACCCTAACCCTAACCCTAACCCTAACCCTAACCCTAACCCTAACCCTAACCCTAACCCTAACCCTAACCCTAACCCTAACCCTAACCCTAACCCTAACCCTAACCCTAACCCTAACCCTAACCCTAACCCTAACCCTAACCCTAACCCTAACCCTAACCCTAACCCTAACCCTAACCCTAACCCTAACCCTAACCCTAACCCTAACCCTAACCCTAACCCTAACCCTAACCCTAACCCTAACCCTAACCCTAACCCTAACCCTAACCCTAACCCTAACCCTAACCCTAACCCTAACCCTAACCCTAACCCTAACCCTAACCCTAACCCTAACCCTAACCCTAACCCTAACCCTAACCCTAACCCTAACCCTAACCCTAACCCTAACCCTAACCCTAACCCTAACCCTAACCCTAACCCTAACCCTAACCCTAACCCTAACCCTAACCCTAACCCTAACCCTAACCCTAACCCTAACCCTAACCCTAACCCTAACCCTAACCCTAACCCTAACCCTAACCCTAACCCTAACCCTAACCCTAACCCTAACCCTAACCCTAACCCTAACCCTAACCCTAACCCTAACCCTAACCCTAACCCTAACCCTAACCCTAACCCTAACCCTAACCCTAACCCTAACCCTAACCCTAACCCTAACCCTAACCCTAACCCTAACCCTAACCCTAACCCTAACCCTAACCCTAACCCTAACCCTAACCCTAACCCTAACCCTAACCCTAACCCTAACCCTAACCCTAACCCTAACCCTAACCCTAACCCTAACCCTAACCCTAACCCTAACCCTAACCCTAACCCTAACCCTAACCCTAACCCTAACCCTAACCCTAACCCTAACCCTAACCCTAACCCTAACCCTAACCCTAACCCTAACCCTAACCCTAACCCTAACCCTAACCCTAACCCTAACCCTAACCCTAACCCTAACCCTAACCCTAACCCTAACCCTAACCCTAACCCTAACCCTAACCCTAACCCTAACCCTAACCCTAACCCTAACCCTAACCCTAACCCTAACCCTAACCCTAACCCTAACCCTAACCCTAACCCTAACCCTAACCCTAACCCTAACCCTAACCCTAACCCTAACCCTAACCCTAACCCTAACCCTAACCCTAACCCTAACCCTAACCCTAACCCTAACCCTAACCCTAACCCTAACCCTAACCCTAACCCTAACCCTAACCCTAACCCTAACCCTAACCCTAACCCTAACCCTAACCCTAACCCTAACCCTAACCCTAACCCTAACCCTAACCCTAACCCTAACCCTAACCCTAACCCTAACCCTAACCCTAACCCTAACCCTAACCCTAACCCTAACCCTAACCCTAACCCTAACCCTAACCCTAACCCTAACCCTAACCCTAACCCTAACCCTAACCCTAACCCTAACCCTAACCCTAACCCTAACCCTAACCCTAACCCTAACCCTAACCCTAACCCTAACCCTAACCCTAACCCTAACCCTAACCCTAACCCTAACCCTAACCCTAACCCTAACCCTAACCCTAACCCTAACCCTAACCCTAACCCTAACCCTAACCCTAACCCTAACCCTAACCCTAACCCTAACCCTAACCCTAACCCTAACCCTAACCCTAACCCTAACCCTAACCCTAACCCTAACCCTAACCCTAACCCTAACCCTAACCCTAACCCTAACCCTAACCCTAACCCTAACCCTAACCCTAACCCTAACCCTAACCCTAACCCTAACCCTAACCCTAACCCTAACCCTAACCCTAACCCTAACCCTAACCCTAACCCTAACCCTAACCCTAACCCTAACCCTAACCCTAACCCTAACCCTAACCCTAACCCTAACCCTAACCCTAACCCTAACCCTAACCCTAACCCTAACCCTAACCCTAACCCTAACCCTAACCCTAACCCTAACCCTAACCCTAACCCTAACCCTAACCCTAACCCTAACCCTAACCCTAACCCTAACCCTAACCCTAACCCTAACCCTAACCCTAACCCTAACCCTAACCCTAACCCTAACCCTAACCCTAACCCTAACCCTAACCCTAACCCTAACCCTAACCCTAACCCTAACCCTAACCCTAACCCTAACCCTAACCCTAACCCTAACCCTAACCCTAACCCTAACCCTAACCCTAACCCTAACCCTAACCCTAACCCTAACCCTAACCCTAACCCTAACCCTAACCCTAACCCTAACCCTAACCCTAACCCTAACCCTAACCCTAACCCTAACCCTAACCCTAACCCTAACCCTAACCCTAACCCTAACCCTAACCCTAACCCTAACCCTAACCCTAACCCTAACCCTAACCCTAACCCTAACCCTAACCCTAACCCTAACCCTAACCCTAACCCTAACCCTAACCCTAACCCTAACCCTAACCCTAACCCTAACCCTAACCCTAACCCTAACCCTAACCCTAACCCTAACCCTAACCCTAACCCTAACCCTAACCCTAACCCTAACCCTAACCCTAACCCTAACCCTAACCCTAACCCTAACCCTAACCCTAACCCTAACCCTAACCCTAACCCTAACCCTAACCCTAACCCTAACCCTAACCCTAACCCTAACCCTAACCCTAACCCTAACCCTAACCCTAACCCTAACCCTAACCCTAACCCTAACCCTAACCCTAACCCTAACCCTAACCCTAACCCTAACCCTAACCCTAACCCTAACCCTAACCCTAACCCTAACCCTAACCCTAACCCTAACCCTAACCCTAACCCTAACCCTAACCCTAACCCTAACCCTAACCCTAACCCTAACCCTAACCCTAACCCTAACCCTAACCCTAACCCTAACCCTAACCCTAACCCTAACCCTAACCCTAACCCTAACCCTAACCCTAACCCTAACCCTAACCCTAACCCTAACCCTAACCCTAACCCTAACCCTAACCCTAACCCTAACCCTAACCCTAACCCTAACCCTAACCCTAACCCTAACCCTAACCCTAACCCTAACCCTAACCCTAACCCTAACCCTAACCCTAACCCTAACCCTAACCCTAACCCTAACCCTAACCCTAACCCTAACCCTAACCCTAACCCTAACCCTAACCCTAACCCTAACCCTAACCCTAACCCTAACCCTAACCCTAACCCTAACCCTAACCCTAACCCTAACCCTAACCCTAACCCTAACCCTAACCCTAACCCTAACCCTAACCCTAACCCTAACCCTAACCCTAACCCTAACCCTAACCCTAACCCTAACCCTAACCCTAACCCTAACCCTAACCCTAACCCTAACCCTAACCCTAACCCTAACCCTAACCCTAACCCTAACCCTAACCCTAACCCTAACCCTAACCCTAACCCTAACCCTAACCCTAACCCTAACCCTAACCCTAACCCTAACCCTAACCCTAACCCTAACCCTAACCCTAACCCTAACCCTAACCCTAACCCTAACCCTAACCCTAACCCTAACCCTAACCCTAACCCTAACCCTAACCCTAACCCTAACCCTAACCCTAACCCTAACCCTAACCCTAACCCTAACCCTAACCCTAACCCTAACCCTAACCCTAACCCTAACCCTAACCCTAACCCTAACCCTAACCCTAACCCTAACCCTAACCCTAACCCTAACCCTAACCCTAACCCTAACCCTAACCCTAACCCTAACCCTAACCCTAACCCTAACCCTAACCCTAACCCTAACCCTAACCCTAACCCTAACCCTAACCCTAACCCTAACCCTAACCCTAACCCTAACCCTAACCCTAACCCTAACCCTAACCCTAACCCTAACCCTAACCCTAACCCTAACCCTAACCCTAACCCTAACCCTAACCCTAACCCTAACCCTAACCCTAACCCTAACCCTAACCCTAACCCTAACCCTAACCCTAACCCTAACCCTAACCCTAACCCTAACCCTAACCCTAACCCTAACCCTAACCCTAACCCTAACCCTAACCCTAACCCTAACCCTAACCCTAACCCTAACCCTAACCCTAACCCTAACCCTAACCCTAACCCTAACCCTAACCCTAACCCTAACCCTAACCCTAACCCTAACCCTAACCCTAACCCTAACCCTAACCCTAACCCTAACCCTAACCCTAACCCTAACCCTAACCCTAACCCTAACCCTAACCCTAACCCTAACCCTAACCCTAACCCTAACCCTAACCCTAACCCTAACCCTAACCCTAACCCTAACCCTAACCCTAACCCTAACCCTAACCCTAACCCTAACCCTAAGGATGGCATGACCCTAACCCTAACCCTAACCCTAACCCTAACCCTAACCCTAACTCTAACTCTAACCCTAACCCTAACCCTAACCCTAACCCTAACCCTAACCCTAACCCTAACCCTAACCCTAACCCTAACCCTAACCCTAACCCTAACCCTAACCCTAACCCTAACCCTAACCCTAACCCTAACCCTAACCCTAACCCTAACCCTAACCCTAACCCTAACCCTAACCCTAACCCTAACCCTAACCCTAACCCTAACCCTAACCCTAACCCTAACCCTAACCCTAACCCTAACCCTAACCCTAACCCTAACCCTAACCCTAACCCTAACCCTAACCCTAACCCTAACCCTAACCCTAACCCTAACCCTAACCCTAACCCTAACCCTAACCCTAACCCTAACCCTAACCCTAACCCTAACCCTAACCCTAACCCTAACCCTAACCCTAACCCTAACCCTAACCCTAACCCTAACCCTAACCCTAACCCTAACCCTAACCCTAACCCTAACCCTAACCCTAACCCTAACCCTAACCCTAACCCTAACCCTAACCCTAACCCTAACCCTAACCCTAACCCTAACCCTAACCCTAACCCTAACCCTAACCCTAACCCTAACCCTAACCCTAACCCTAACCCTAACCCTAACCCTAACCCTAACCCTAACCCTAACCCTAACCCTAACCCTAACCCTAACCCTAACCCTAACCCTAACCCTAACCCTAACCCTAACCCTAACCCTAACCCTAACCCTAACCCTAACCCTAACCCTAACCCTAACCCTAACCCTAACCCTAACCCTAACCCTAACCCTAACCCTAACCCTAACCCTAACCCTAACCCTAACCCTAACCCTAACCCTAACCCTAACCCTAACCCTAACCCTAACCCTAACCCTAACCCTAACCCTAACCCTAACCCTAACCCTAACCCTAACCCTAACCCTAACCCTAACCCTAACCCTAACCCTAACCCTAACCCTAACCCTAACCCTAACCCTAACCCTAACCCTAACCCTAACCCTAACCCTAACCCTAACCCTAACCCTAACCCTAACCCTAACCCTAACCCTAACCCTAACCCTAACCCTAACCCTAACCCTAACCCTAACCCTAACCCTAACCCTAACCCTAACCCTAACCCTAACCCTAACCCTAACCCTAACCCTAACCCTAACCCTAACCCTAACCCTAACCCTAACCCTAACCCTAACCCTAACCCTAACCCTAACCCTAACCCTAACCCTAACCCTAACCCTAACGATGGCACCCTAACCCTAACCCTAACCCTAACCCTAACCCTAACCCTAACCCTAACCCTAACCCTAACCCTAACCCTAACCCTAACCCTAAGGATCCTAACCCTAACCCTAACCCTAACCCTGACCCTGACCCTGACCCTGACCCTGACCCTGACCCTGACCCTGACCCTAACCCTAACCCTAACCCTAACCCTAACCCTAACCCTAACCCTAACCCTAACCCTAACCCTAACCCTAACCCTAACCCTAACCCTAAGGATGCCTAACCCTAACCCTAACCCTAACCCTAACCCTAACCCTAACCCTAACCCTAACCCTAACCCTAACCCTAACCCTAACCCTAACCCTAAGGATGGCATTGTTCTAACCCTAACCCTAACCCTAACCCTAACCCTAACCCTGACCCTGACCCTGACCCTGACCCTGACCCTGACCCTGACCCTGACCCTGACCCTGACCCTGACCCTGACCCTGACCCTAACCCTAACCCTAACCCTAACCCTAACCCTAACCCTAACCCTAACCCTAACCCTAACCCTAACCCTAACCTAACCCTAACCCTAACCCTAACCCTAACCCTAACCCTAACCCTAACCCTAACCCTAACCCTAACCCTAACCCTAAGGATGGCATTTTCTAACCCTAACCCTGACCCTGACCCTGACCCTGACCCTGACCCTGACCCTGACCCTGACCCTGACCCTGACCCTGACCCTAACCCTAACCCTAACCCTAACCCTAACCCTAACCCTAACCCTAACCCTAACCCTAACCCTAACCCTAACCTAACCCTAACCCTAACCCTAACCCTAACCCTAACCCTAACCCTAACCCTAACCCTAACCCTAACCCTAACCCTAACCCTAACCCTAACCCTAACCCTAACCCTAACCCTAACCCTAACCCTAACCCTAACCCTAACCCTAACCCTAACCCTAACCCTAACCCTAACCCTAACCCTAACCCTAACCCTAACCCTAACCCTAACCCTAACCCTAACCCTAACCCTAACCCTAAGGATGACGGGCAAGAAAACACAAGCATATGTGTACCAATGATCCCCGAAATTTAAAAAACCTAACCCTAACCCTAACCCTAACCCTAACCCTAACCCTAACCCTAACCCTAACCCTAACCCTAACCCTAACCCTAACCCTAACCCTAACCCTAACCCTAACCCTAACCCTAACCCTAACCCTAACCCTAACCCTAAGGATGGCATAACCTATCTAATTTTCTCACAATAGCTAGAATAGGCCATAGGATTCCTCTTTTGAAACAAACTTAAAGCTGAAACTTTTAATACCAGTAGGGGGAACCGGAGAGAGTATAATTTAATTTAATTTAAATCTCCATACAAACAATGCGTAGTAAATATCTCAGACGAGCTTAAGGACTTGTTCCCTAGACAGTGGAAATAACACCAGTTTAAACAGAAATAACACCGGTTTAAACAGACAGAGCATTTCTGCTGACAAAAGAACCAAGTGGTTAACACACTTGGTGTTCACAGGATAGCCACTAAAGAAACACAGGAACAGTAGCCATCACTTTAAACGAGCAGAAAATTACTGGAGACAAACAGACCGAGTCTCTTTAATTCTTATGAGATTCATCAACAAAAGAAATACATGGAGGGTAGCCATTAACATTTTAACACCTAAGCACACCCTGTGCTCTCACTTTGAAAACACTCTGTCTGTTGTTCCTCTGTCACCTCTCTCACCCAGATATAAATGTTTAGTAAATTAAGAATCATTTCTGAAAAACCTCCTTGAAAAAGCCACAGGTATTGGCGAAACGTCGGGGGAGTTTTCAATTAATAATTATTTTCCTTCTTTAATGGTTATCAATTAAGAATTCTTTTTCCTCTTTAATAATTATTTCTCCTCCTTTCCAGTTTCCAGCACAGAAAGCGCTTTAAACCACAGAGAGCCGGTGTGGCTGAGGTGGGCGTTTTAAACCGCAGAGAGCCGGTGTTACCGAGTTGGGATCGTTAGACCTCGACCCTCGGTATATTTTGTGTAGTGGATTCTTTGTTCTTTTTTTCCCCCCTTTTTTTTCCACTCTTATTAGTTAATAATTTTTTTAATAATTACTTTTCCTCCTTTCCAGTTTTAACTTCCTTAATAGTTATTAATTAAGAATTTTTTTTCTTATTTAATAATTATTTCTCCTCTTTTCCAGTTTTAATTTCTTTAATGGTTATTGATTAAGAATTCTTTTATTCAATAATTATTTCTCCTCCTTTCCAGTTTCCAGCACAGAAAACGCTTTAAACCACAGAGAGCCGGTGTGGCTCAGGTGGGCGTTTTAAACCGCAGAGAGCCGGTATTGCCGAGTTGGGATCGTTAGACCTCGACCCTCGGTATATTCTGTGTAGTGGATTTCTGGTTTTCCTTTTCCTTTTTTTTCCACTCTGTCATTAATTAATAATTCTTTTTTCTCCCTAATAATTACTTTTTTTTCACTCTTTACTTTTTTTCCCCTTAAACCCACCCCCTTTGTTTAGCTTTTTTTCCCCTTAAACCCACCCCTTTTGTTTAGCCTCTTTTCCAGCTACCCGGGCAGGGGAAAGTCGAAAGCCACGAGAGTAGGCCGCGGAACCGGGATCCTCGGATAACCCAATCAAGGTTCCTAGCAAAGACCCGAACCCCCCGGAGTAAGCTTACCTCTCTCTCCTTTATACATCTTTCCACACCCCACTCATTTCTCACAACATGATACGGACTTAATGCAAGTTACAGAAATGTAACCGAACGTATCTGAGTGACTTGGGTGGGTCTCAAAATAACACACACCAGGACACATTCACAAGGACAGTGAGGGCCTTTTTTAGATTGATGCAGACATACCATCATTTAATTATTCTAAAGAATAAAGACACCCCCCCGAAGGGAATTCGGAACCAAGTAGAGAAATTAACAGAATTTATTAAACCGGCTATGCCTTCAAAAGAGACCCTCTGCAAATTAAACAGGAATGCAGAGAGGTGGGCAAAAGAGACCCGCAATACCCTAATCAAACATTATGAAGATAGTGTAATTCAATTAAACAATGAGATTATATCAATAGGACAGATTGATCGAGTGGAGGAAGCCCTCACAGTGGCAACCTCCTGGGCAAGGAAGGCCCTTAAACATAAATTTAGAATCTCAACAGCAGATAGGGCTAGACAACATATTATCAGAATGGGTAGAAACCCACCCCCTCTACACACACCCCACCCCACCCCCACCCATCCCCCTACCACACCCCAACTAACCGAACCCCACCTTACAATAACACCCCAAGTAACCACAATTTCAATAGCACCGAAAATAACTCCTAATTACTAACCGCTAACCCCTAAAAAACTTACCCTAACCCTAAAACAAGAACCCTAAGTATGCCTAATTTTTTCCCCCCCCTAAAACCCCCCCAAAAAAAATATTTCTCCCTCATTTTTAAAAAAAACAATATTGTTTTCTTAAAAAAAACCCTCAACACATTCATGAGCCCTAACGTAATTTGACAAGGCCCAGCACAGGGCACGGGCAAGAAAACACAAGCATATGTGTACCAATGATCCCCGAAATTTAAAAAACCTAACCCCTACAAGTGCCACGAGTGTTTCCCGATGATAAAACCAAGACAGGTGTAACACAGGAAATAAGCCAAGAACGTGGCTGCTACTGTGTACAACTTTCCAAAAGAAAGTTTGAGAGAATCATTCGTGCTGCCAGAAAAGTGGGATCACAAATTACGAGCGGGCCAGGATTGAATGTGTACCCAGGCCGACATTCCCAGCACAGGGAAGTCCGAGGCAACAACAGAATCCCTTACCTTCCTTTTTCCCCCCCAAAAAAAAACACAGGTTAGATTTTTTTAACAAAGTCACCTATTTTTAAGCAGCATAACCTATCTAATTTTCTCACAATAGCTAGAATAGGCCATAGGATTCCTCTTTTGAAACAAACTTAAAGCTGAAACTTTTAATACCAGTAGGGGGAACCGGAGAGAGTATAATTTAATTTAATTTAAATCTCCATACAAACAATGCGTAGTAAATATCTCAGACGAGCTTAAGGACTTGTTCCCTAGACAGTGGAAATAACACCAGTTTAAACAGAAATAACACCGGTTTAAACAGACAGAGCATTTCTGCTGACAAAAGAACCAAGTGGTTAACACACTTGGTGTTCACAGGATAGCCACTAAAGAAACACAGGAACAGTAGCCATCACTTTAAACGAGCAGAAAATTACTGGAGACAAACAGACCGAGTCTCTTTAATTCTTATGAGATGCATCAACAAAAGAAATACATGGAGGGTAGCCATTAACATTTTAACACCTAAGCACACCCTGTGCTCTCACTTTGAAAACACTCTGTCTGTTGTTCCTCTGTCACCTCTCTCACCCAGATATAAATGTTTAGTAAATTAAGAATCATTTCTGAAAAACCTCCTTGAAAAAGCCACAGGTATTGGCGAAACGTCGGGGGAGTTTTCAATTAATAATTATTTTCCTTCTTTAATGGTTATCAATTAAGAATTCTTTTTCCTCTTTAATAATTATTTCTCCTCCTTTCCAGTTTCCAGCACAGAAAGCGCTTTAAACCACAGAGAGCCGGTGTGGCTGAGGTGGGCGTTTTAAACCGCAGAGAGCCGGTGTTACCGAGTTGGGATCGTTAGACCTCGACCCTCGGTATATTTTGTGTAGTGGATTCTTTGTTCTTTTTTTCCCCCCTTTTTTTTCCACTCTTATTAGTTAATAATTTTTTTAATAATTACTTTTCCTCCTTTCCAGTTTTAACTTCCTTAATAGTTATTAATTAAGAATTTTTTTTCTTATTTAATAATTATTTCTCCTCTTTTCCAGTTTTAATTTCTTTAATGGTTATTGATTAAGAATTCTTTTATTCAATAATTATTTCTCCTCCTTTCCAGTTTCCAGCACAGAAAACGCTTTAAACCACAGAGAGCCGGTGTGGCTCAGGTGGGCGTTTTAAACCGCAGAGAGCCGGTATTGCCGAGTTGGGATCGTTAGACCTCGACCCTCGGTATATTCTGTGTAGTGGATTTCTGGTTTTCCTTTTCCTTTTTTTTCCACTCTGTCATTAATTAATAATTCTTTTTTCTCCCTAATAATTACTTTTTTTTCACTCTTTACTTTTTTTCCCCTTAAACCCACCCCCTTTGTTTAGCTTTTTTTCCCCTTAAACCCACCCCTTTTGTTTAGCCTCTTTTCCAGCTACCCGGGCAGGGGAAAGTCGAAAGCCACGAGAGTAGGCCGCGGAACCGGGATCCTCGGATAACCCAATCAAGGTTCCTAGCAAAGACCCGAACCCCCCGGAGTAAGCTTACCTCTCTCTCCTTTATACATCTTTCCACACCCCACTCATTTCTCACAACATGATACGGACTTAATGCAAGTTACAGAAATGTAACCGAACGTATCTGAGTGACTTGGGTGGGTCTCAAAATAACACACACCAGGACACATTCACAAGGACAGTGAGGGCCTTTTTTAGATTGATGCAGACATACCATCATTTAATTATTCTAAAGAATAAAGACACCCCCCCGAAGGGAATTCGGAACCAAGTAGAGAAATTAACAGAATTTATTAAACCGGCTATGCCTTCAAAAGAGACCCTCTGCAAATTAAACAGGAATGCAGAGAGGTGGGCAAAAGAGACCCGCAATACCCTAATCAAACATTATGAAGATAGTGTAATTCAATTAAACAATGAGATTATATCAATAGGACAGATTGATCGAGTGGAGGAAGCCCTCACAGTGGCAACCTCCTGGGCAAGGAAGGCCCTTAAACATAAATTTAGAATCTCAACAGCAGATAGGGCTAGACAACATATTATCAGAATGGGTAGAAACCCACCCCCTCTACACACACCCCACCCCACCCCCACCCATCCCCCTACCACACCCCAACTAACCGAACCCCACCTTACAATAACACCCCAAGTAACCACAATTTCAATAGCACCGAAAATAACTCCTAATTACTAACCGCTAACCCCTAAAAAACTTACCCTAACCCTAAAACAAGAACCCTAAGTATGCCTAATTTTTTCCCCCCCCTAAAACCCCCCCAAAAAAAATATTTCTCCCTCATTTTTAAAAAAAACAATATTGTTTTCTTAAAAAAAACCCTCAACACATTCATGAGCCCTAACGTAATTTGACAAGGCCCAGCACAGGGCACGGGCAAGAAAACACAAGCATATGTGTACCAATGATCCCCGAAATTTAAAAAACCTAACCCCTACAAGTGCCACGAGTGTTTCCCGATGATAAAACCAAGACAGGTGTAACACAGGAAATAAGCCAAGAACGTGGCTGCTACTGTGTACAACTTTCCAAAAGAAAGTTTGAGAGAATCATTCGTGCTGCCAGAAAAGTGGGATCACAAATTACGAGCGGGCCAGGATTGAATGTGTACCCAGGCCGACATTCCCAGCACAGGGAAGTCCGAGGCAACAACAGAATCCCTTACCTTCCTTTTTCCCCCCCAAAAAAAAACACAGGTTAGATTTTTTTAACAAAGTCACCTATTTTTAAGCAGCATAACCTATCTAATTTTCTCACAATAGCTAGAATAGGCCATAGGATTCCTCTTTTGAAACAAACTTAAAGCTGAAACTTTTAATACCAGTAGGGGGAACCGGAGAGAGTATAATTTAATTTAATTTAAATCTCCATACAAACAATGCGTAGTAAATATCTCAGACGAGCTTAAGGACTTGTTCCCTAGACAGTGGAAATAACACCAGTTTAAACAGAAATAACACCGGTTTAAACAGACAGAGCATTTCTGCTGACAAAAGAACCAAGTGGTTAACACACTTGGTGTTCACAGGATAGCCACTAAAGAAACACAGGAACAGTAGCCATCACTTTAAACGAGCAGAAAATTACTGGAGACAAACAGACCGAGTCTCTTTAATTCTTATGAGATTCATCAACAAAAGAAATACATGGAGGGTAGCCATTAACATTTTAACACCTAAGCACACCCTGTGCTCTCACTTTGAAAACACTCTGTCTGTTGTTCCTCTGTCACCTCTCTCACCCAGATATAAATGTTTAGTAAATTAAGAATCATTTCTGAAAAACCTCCTTGAAAAAGCCACAGGTATTGGCGAAACGTCGGGGGAGTTTTCAATTAATAATTATTTTCCTTCTTTAATGGTTATCAATTAAGAATTCTTTTTCCTCTTTAATAATTATTTCTCCTCCTTTCCAGTTTCCAGCACAGAAAGCGCTTTAAACCACAGAGAGCCGGTGTGGCTGAGGTGGGCGTTTTAAACCGCAGAGAGCCGGTGTTACCGAGTTGGGATCGTTAGACCTCGACCCTCGGTATATTTTGTGTAGTGGATTCTTTGTTCTTTTTTTCCCCCCTTTTTTTTCCACTCTTATTAGTTAATAATTTTTTTAATAATTACTTTTCCTCCTTTCCAGTTTTAACTTCCTTAATAGTTATTAATTAAGAATTTTTTTTCTTATTTAATAATTATTTCTCCTCTTTTCCAGTTTTAATTTCTTTAATGGTTATTGATTAAGAATTCTTTTATTCAATAATTATTTCTCCTCCTTTCCAGTTTCCAGCACAGAAAACGCTTTAAACCACAGAGAGCCGGTGTGGCTCAGGTGGGCGTTTTAAACCGCAGAGAGCCGGTATTGCCGAGTTGGGATCGTTAGACCTCGACCCTCGGTATATTCTGTGTAGTGGATTTCTGGTTTTCCTTTTCCTTTTTTTTCCACTCTGTCATTAATTAATAATTCTTTTTTCTCCCTAATAATTACTTTTTTTTCACTCTTTACTTTTTTTCCCCTTAAACCCACCCCCTTTGTTTAGCTTTTTTTCCCCTTAAACCCACCCCTTTTGTTTAGCCTCTTTTCCAGCTACCCGGGCAGGGGAAAGTCGAAAGCCACGAGAGTAGGCCGCGGAACCGGGATCCTCGGATAACCCAATCAAGGTTCCTAGCAAAGACCCGAACCCCCCGGAGTAAGCTTACCTCTCTCTCCTTTATACATCTTTCCACACCCCACTCATTTCTCACAACATGATACGGACTTAATGCAAGTTACAGAAATGTAACCGAACGTATCTGAGTGACTTGGGTGGGTCTCAAAATAACACACACCAGGACACATTCACAAGGACAGTGAGGGCCTTTTTTAGATTGATGCAGACATACCATCATTTAATTATTCTAAAGAATAAAGACACCCCCCCGAAGGGAATTCGGAACCAAGTAGAGAAATTAACAGAATTTATTAAACCGGCTATGCCTTCAAAAGAGACCCTCTGCAAATTAAACAGGAATGCAGAGAGGTGGGCAAAAGAGACCCGCAATACCCTAATCAAACATTATGAAGATAGTGTAATTCAATTAAACAATGAGATTATATCAATAGGACAGATTGATCGAGTGGAGGAAGCCCTCACAGTGGCAACCTCCTGGGCAAGGAAGGCCCTTAAACATAAATTTAGAATCTCAACAGCAGATAGGGCTAGACAACATATTATCAGAATGGGTAGAAACCCACCCCCTCTACACACACCCCACCCCACCCCCACCCATCCCCCTACCACACCCCAACTAACCGAACCCCACCTTACAATAACACCCCAAGTAACCACAATTTCAATAGCACCGAAAATAACTCCTAATTACTAACCGCTAACCCCTAAAAAACTTACCCTAACCCTAAAACAAGAACCCTAAGTATGCCTAATTTTTTCCCCCCCCTAAAACCCCCCCAAAAAAAATATTTCTCCCTCATTTTTAAAAAAAACAATATTGTTTTCTTAAAAAAAACCCTCAACACATTCATGAGCCCTAACGTAATTTGACAAGGCCCAGCACAGGGCACGGGCAAGAAAACACAAGCATATGTGTACCAATGATCCCCGAAATTTAAAAAACCTAACCCCTACAAGTGCCACGAGTGTTTCCCGATGATAAAACCAAGACAGGTGTAACACAGGAAATAAGCCAAGAACGTGGCTGCTACTGTGTACAACTTTCCAAAAGAAAGTTTGAGAGAATCATTCGTGCTGCCAGAAAAGTGGGATCACAAATTACGAGCGGGCCAGGATTGAATGTGTACCCAGGCCGACATTCCCAGCACAGGGAAGTCCGAGGCAACAACAGAATCCCTTACCTTCCTTTTTCCCCCCCCAAAAAAAACACAGGTTAGATTTTTTTAACAAAGTCACCTATTTTTAAGCAGCATAACCTATCTAATTTTCTCACAATAGCTAGAATAGGCCATAGGATTCCTCTTTTGAAACAAACTTAAAGCTGAAACTTTTAATACCAGTAGGGGGAACCGGAGAGAGTATAATTTAATTTAATTTAAATCTCCATACAAACAATGCGTAGTAAATATCTCAGACGAGCTTAAGGACTTGTTCCCTAGACAGTGGAAATAACACCAGTTTAAACAGAAATAACACCGGTTTAAACAGACAGAGCATTTCTGCTGACAAAAGAACCAAGTGGTTAACACACTTGGTGTTCACAGGATAGCCACTAAAGAAACACAGGAACAGTAGCCATCACTTTAAACGAGCAGAAAATTACTGGAGACAAACAGACCGAGTCTCTTTAATTCTTATGAGATTCATCAACAAAAGAAATACATGGAGGGTAGCCATTAACATTTTAACACCTAAGCACACCCTGTGCTCTCACTTTGAAAACACTCTGTCTGTTGTTCCTCTGTCACCTCTCTCACCCAGATATAAATGTTTAGTAAATTAAGAATCATTTCTGAAAAACCTCCTTGAAAAAGCCACAGGTATTGGCGAAACGTCGGGGGAGTTTTCAATTAATAATTATTTTCCTTCTTTAATGGTTATCAATTAAGAATTCTTTTTCCTCTTTAATAATTATTTCTCCTCCTTTCCAGTTTCCAGCACAGAAAGCGCTTTAAACCACAGAGAGCCGGTGTGGCTGAGGTGGGCGTTTTAAACCGCAGAGAGCCGGTGTTACCGAGTTGGGATCGTTAGACCTCGACCCTCGGTATAT